>CM077295.1:39939478-40062282 GCA_039654925.1 Anguilla pacifica | reverse complement strand
CCTCCATACTCTGGCCCCCCTCCCCCTCCCTCATACACCCTCCACACTCTGGCCCCTCCCCCTCTCTCATACTCCCTCCATACTCTGGCCCCCTCCCCCTCCCCTCATACACCCTCCACACTCTGGCCCCTCCCCCTCCCTCATACACCCTCCACACTCTGGCCCCTCCCTCTCTCTCATACACCCTCCACACTCTGGCCCCTCCCCCTCACTCATACACCCTCCATACTCTGGCCCCTTCCCCTCTCTCATACACCCTCCATACTCTGGCCCCTTCCCCTCCCTCATACACCCTCCACACTCTGGCCCCTCCCTCTCTCTCATACACCCTCCACACTCTGGCCCCTCCCCCTCACTCATACACCCTCCATACTCTGGCCCCTTCCCCTCTCTCATACACCCTCCATACTCTGGCCCCTTCCCCTCTCTCATACACCCTCCATACTCTGGGCCCCTTCCCCTCTCTCATACACCCTCCATACTCTGGCCCCTTCCCCTCCCTCATACGCCCTCCATACTCTGGCCCCTTCCCCTCTCTCATACGCCCTCCATACTCTGGCCCCTTCCCCTCCCTCATACACCCTCCATACTCTGGCCCCTACCCCTCCCTCATATGCCCTTTGGCCCCTCCCACTCCCTCAGATCCCTGCCCCCCAGCTCACCGGCCTTGACGCGGATGCTGGGGCTCCGGATCTTTCCGGCCTGGTTCTCAGCGGTGCAGAAGTAGTCGTTGTCGTGTATGAAGCTGTTGAAGGCCGAGGGGAGAAGGGGTAGAGCTGCAGCGTCCCGTTGGCGTGGACATGGCGGATGTGCGGGACGTCGTAGATGTCGTCGCCGGTGGCCAGGTACCAGCGCAGGACGGCGTGGGGGGCACCGCCCGCTGGGCAGGGCAGGGACACCCCCACCGAGCTGGAGAACGTCACCCTCTGCAAGGAGGCGTTCACAAAGTACAGCCGCGTCGAGCCCACATCCTCGCTGTGCACTGAGAGGAGAGACAGAGCAGGGCACAGGTAAATACACACATGCACACGCACGAACGCACGCACACACTCACACACACACACACACACACACACACACACACACACACACACACACACACACACACACACACACACACACTTATCCAGCAAGAGTCCCATTACCTACTGGGTAATACTTGAACTAGAAAGCTAGAAAGCCTACATAACACACTCATAAGCATAACGTCTGTCATAACCATTTATGACAGTGCATTACTGTTTATGATCAATGTCATAACACTGTTGAAAATTTTCTGTTTATAACCTGTTTGGAAACTGTTCTGTAAAATTTACCCATGCATTATGAGTGTTGGGGTGATTAAGGTATTGTGTTGTGCTTATGACTGAGTTATGTAGGCTTGGCGATATATACTACAAGCGATGTATCATGAGTTCCACAAAGTACCATGTAACCAATGCAAAACAGACCCATTGAACCTTCTCCCTCACACACACAGACACACACACACCGGCTTCAGGGGACTAAACAATGACTACTTAGAGTAGGACTGAAAACATTCCCACAATGCAGGAGCCCAAGTCTTCAGAAGAGATGATATTGAGGGATTGACTGTGGTTCCACTAAAAATGGTGCAATTTATTCCTAAACACATGGAAATGCAGAAGCCTGCATGAATCATGAGATCAGACCCACAGTTCAATCATAAAATATAATGGTTTCATTTTAATTCCAAGGCTATGACTCTATAATTTCCATTTTAAAATTACATTCCCAAAACTGCATATACACTGAAAAGTGAGATATTTGTGGAATGTCTTGGAGGACTTTAGTCTATAGAATGGGTAATAGAGAAATCCAAAGTTATTTAAGAATACCTTTCACCATGACAAGGTAAACCGCTGAAAATTCAAGAAAAAAAACAGCCGAAAGAAGACTTAACACCTTTCGAAGCTTACAGAAGGTACTTCAGGCACCAACACATAGGATGAATAATCCACTTGAAAATACGGAAATATTAAATGTAATGATCCAGGGTTAGCTTTATACCCTCGCGCGCATCACCAGAAAGAAATAATTAACGGCACCAACATTAATAACTCGTTTCCATAAACTGGGACCTTCGTCTTTATCTCAACAAGCTAATATGTATTGGATGTGCCTCTTGCAGACGTCAAGGATCGCGGTTAGGAACCTCTATCAGCCGTTCATTTTCAAATGTGCGTATGAAATGACACTGTGTCAAGCAGACAGACTTATTTCAACAATGCTGAGGGAGAAAACATGCCCGAACTGGCTGGAGGCACAGCCATAAAATCGTCTTGAATAAGTGGCATACTCTTCCGGTGCGTTTTGCCTCTGGTAAAGCTCGTGAAGAAATCGCATTTATCGTGTTTGCTGGGAAACAGGGGGGAAAAGACGTTGTTTTCTGGTGAGAAGAGTAAGGGTTGTAACGTTAATTTTGGCAAAATGAAAACCCTTTGTGTGGCTTAAACGATTAACATGCGTTGAGAGGTAGCCTAAAATCAAACGTTATTTTGATTCACCTGTGTTTAGTACAAAGCCTGTTCCAGAAGTAGGCCTAAATGGGTCTCCCATAAAATGATCTGATAAACTACGTTTACAAAGTCCTGCAATGCACCCTCGTAAGCGTACGTCACCAAAACAATTTTACGATCATAGTGGATGAGCAATTTTCTTTATGTTCAACAACCATGTTGCAGAGACAAATGAGCCAGCCGGCTTGCTTTCATGGGATAACACTATCTTCTTCTGTACGATGTTATCTGTGAGTGGCAAACTAAATCTGATCACAAGGCACTACGGCAGGACGGCTAATGCTAATGTTCCAGGGCTCTCCCACCATCATTTTATGAATACTGATTTTACTTTTTTTTTTGGGGGGGGGGGGGGTGGTAAGTCATTAAAAGAGTTAAAAGAACGACTGCAAAACTTTTGAATTGTGTTGTTTTGTTTAAATGCCTACACTGAATGCATTGTATGATATTTGTGCATGTTGCATGTTGCATTTATTCTTATGTTACCTAACTGTGTATCTGAGTGCAATGGGAAACAAGACCACCACATTTTTTTCCAAAAATTATTTCTGTAGGCTATTTCTAATGTGTCCTGACTTTCTCGTCTTGTGAACTTGCGCCTACGATACTAAGACCAAAATGCAAAGACGCGGAAAGAAAAGGCCACATTCACTTGCGAAAATGCCTGGATACGATACGTGACACGGTAAATCAATTTAAAAATGATGCAACAAGCACTATTCCGATTATTAAATAAATCACGAATCCCTTCGTCATGGATGCGTTCTGGTCCGTATTTCACAGTTTGATAAGCATTCATCCCATTACAGAAGTTTGACCACAGAGAGAGAGAGGAAAAAAACGAAATAATGCAATGCTATTTTTACTCCTTATCTAAAATTCAATCTTAAAAAAAGACACGCTATTGTATCCAGTAACAGACCCGAGTGTGTCAAGTTAATGTTCTTGCTGCAGTTCATCCTCATTGATTGACGCGTCAATATCAGGTCAGCAAGATATCAAATCGGGACAGTGGTGAGAAAATACAGATTCCTCCCCCCATTCACGCGCACACATATCATCGAGACATCTGACACATGTAGTGACAACAAAATCCGTAATTGATGCAGGGGGGGGAATGGGGTGCCCGAGGTTAAACCGCACTCAGCTGGAACGCACAGAGAACCGGAGTGGTTGATAGAGTGGTGGTAGGAGTGGTCAGGAGAGAAGACTCATTACCAGGGGGTCAAAGGCTTCCATCCCAAGGGGCAACTATGTAGTTGGTCTTAACCTAAATTGCGTTCGTAATGGCCCACCAACGTGAACGGATTACGGAGTATCTGATGAATCTAACGCGCCCGCGCCCCGCGCCCCCCGCCCCAGAGTATAGGCAACTGATAGGCAAATGAATGGATTGACTATTACAGATGAGCCCAGTTGATGCCCTTGCCACTGTCATGGTTGTCCGTGCACTTTGGCGTGGCCCTGTGTTCTTTAACCACGGTTTCCATCGTAAATCGACCATGAAATGAAACACGGGGAGTTGCTGGATATCAAGTCTTTGTGCTACCAAAGCTGCTCACCTTCTTGATATTCAAACAGGAACTATCCTAAGATCAAGAGCAATGCTGCAAATTTGTATACAGGCGATTACAATTTGTGCTTGTTCTTTGAGGATTGCTTACTTCCAATTCCTGATGAGAAGCTGGCTGTTATGTGTAACACTTTGGAGCTCTAGTTAACAGGTAACACTGTTCAGTGGTTGTAAAGGATTCATATTCTACAAAAGGGAAACTGTTTTGCTTAGTTAGCGTTTCCTGCTAATAATTCAGCACTGTATATACTATGCAATTATTTCAGAACTGCTATGAAAAACAATATATTACAAAATATTTTTAATAGCTCATATTTTTAACTACAAATACTTTAGTAACTACCAAATGTTAGTAAATATATCTTAATATACATGAAAATGCTAGATAATGTAAATATGAATTTTAATTACTTATAACTGTTGTCATCATTCTTGTCACTGATTTTTTGCAGATTTTACAAAATAAAGGAGCTTGTCTGACATCGCTCAAATGAAAAGCAACAAATGCACACAAAATGTCTCGTTCAAAAACATAAAGCACCTGACAAAATAAAGATGGAATAAAGCAAAGGCTGGGAACAGAAAGACAGAGATTAGGGATAAAGTCTTTATGGGATGAGGCCGGGGTGGGGGAGGAGGCGGAATAGTCCCATCTCTCTTTTTTCATATTTCCATGGAACATGCAGGGATATGTTATGTGATTGGGATTTGTATGCCAGACGCAGAGAGTTAAATCCATATAATCTCCTTTCACATTTAACACACACAGTCTCCCCGCCCAGATAATCGCGCCATGGAGGAGTGTCTCTCCCTCACTCCACAGAGCAGGCAGATTAGGAAGCCGGGGAGGGGCGAGAGGGACGGCAGGGCGCTGGGTCAGAGGTACAGTGTTGGAACAGGGAACTTGTGTTGGGTCAGAAGTGCAGGCAGATAGAGTTGTGTCAGTGGTACAGTGTAGGGGCAAAAGGCTAGTGTTGGGTCAGAAGTACAGGGAAGTAGAGTTGGGTCAGATGTACAGTGTTGGGACAGGGAGCGAGTGTTGGGGCAGAGGTGAAGGGCAGGGCAAATGAAGAACACTGAGTCAGAGTTATGGTGATATTTTGGCAAATGAATGGTGTGAGCCAGGGCAGGAACAGGACAGGGTCCTTTAGGGTATGAGGGCAGTACTGGGCCATGAAATCCAATTTGGAGTGTGGTGATAAGGTGAGCTACAGTAGTGTGTGCATTTGCACAGTTTATACAAATATGAAAACCTACATTTTATGAATAACAGCAAGGCATAATTTTGTAATTTACATAATACTGCAGTGGCCAGGTTGATCAAAGTAACGGAATACCAAAGTAATTGTATTTTCCACACTCAGCACTAACTAGAGTTCCTGTTGCCATGGTTTATTAGATGGTTCATTGCAAGCAACATCTTCTATGACAGACGGTACTCGCTTCATGGGGTAGAATGTGTATAAACCCTCGTTCGTTTTGGAAATCTTTTGCACTGCTCCTATTCCGTATCACTTTACTACCATGCCAGACTGAGGAGGATGCATTCGTGGTGTAGCAGTCCATTCTTTAGAAACTGTGGCAGCTGCAGTCTTTGAAAGCTCAGCGGTCTCAATCAAGTCTCGGGATGATTTTGAACAGTGGCTGACCGAGATCATGGACCGATTTTATGTGGTTTGATATAATCAGGACCACAGGCTGCACAAACATTGTCTGATATGATCAGCACCACAGACAGCGTACGCATGTGGTTTGTCAAGATCAGGACCATGGACAGTGTCAACTTCCGTTAGCTCCAGCTCTGGATAAAAAACCACAGATGTCTTGGTAAGTGCATGTGTAAGATTCACAGAAATACCCCAATATCCCTACGGCAACAGTGCAACCCACCAAATACTGAATGTCACAGACCAAAATTATATCATATAATCAAACAAAATGGATCAATTATGCCGTATGCCTTATTTACAACAGAAGCAAAATATTATCAGGAAAAATTATTTTCTCCTCTGCTGTAAGCCTTTGGCAAATCCAGGTCAGTCAGTTCACCCCCCTTCTCCCCACTGCAGATTATGGCCCACAGCATAAACCCCCATAATAAAGATTGCAATATCTATAATCTCACAGTGGGGGGCTGGGGCTAGGGGGTGGGACGGGGGAGCGAGATTCCCCACTGGCCCCCGTCAGGGTCTCAGCAACATGCCTCCCATCTGAGAGGGAGAGGGGGATGGAGGGAGGGAGGGTGAGGGGAATGGAGGGAGGGAGGGAGGGACAGGGAGATGAGGTGAAAGAGAGGGGTGCATGTGTGTGTGAAGAGTGTTTTATTTCTCCTGCTTGATTGCTAATTCAAACTTCTTGGAATGAGTGGGTTGGGTTTCGGGGTGGGGGGTGGGGGGTTGGGGAGGGTGTTGAGTACTGTGATAAATGCAAATTGCAAATAAGGGGATTTTGGATGTATTCAGTGTTCTTTGGGAGAGCTCCAATGTCAGACCCAGAACTGTGCGCAAAGGACTGCCCAGCCTAGCCTCACCACACAAATTCAAATCCAAGTTCAAACTCAGGTGATAAAGCACAAAGCAGAACGGGCTTGTTTTCTGTTGAACCTGTCAGTAACGTGACCTCTATCTGGAGGTCGGGTACTCGGTGAGTGAGTGAGGTTGAAGACAGAGGAGGAGACTTCTTTGTCTGTAAACACAGGACTACAGCAAGTCCAGTCCTGCACAGTATGCCTTAAATTGTCAAGAAGTACATTCGTAAATATTGGCAAATGGCTCAGCAATGCATTTAAACACTAATCAATGAACACCACACAGCTAGTATAGTAAGCAATAGTAATACTAAAAATTACTACATAATTAATAATCACATAACTATGATAAGAACAACAATAATAATCCTTATAGAAATCTAAATATTATTTTATTTTCTTACACTTATCATTATCTCTTTCTCTTTCCCATTTCCTTCTCTCTCTCTCCCTCCCTCACCACCCTCTCTCCTTCTCTTTCACATTCACCTTGTCTTTCTCTCTGACCTCTCACTTTATCTGTCCCTCTCTATGTTCCTTCTCCACAGAGGGAATCATGCACAAATGAGACGGCACATGTTAAGTGTCAATTCACTTGTTTAACGCTCTGCGTTGTCTTTTCAGTCCGAAAGGTCAACTATTCGCTGAGCGTCCATCCAGTGTCCTGCCTCACAGACCGCAACTCTCCAAGTGCCCGTCAGTTGTGTGCGCAAACACACACACACACGTGTGTGATTGCAGGGAACCACATAAGGGAAAAATCCATCCATTTCACTGAAAATGTGGTTTCCTGTTTGGCCTACGACCCCCATGACCAAACTGTAAAGAGCAAGCTACAGACCAGGGAAGAAATGGATTTGGGTGCCATCGCAAGAAAACTGAATCATGCCATAAAGCCATAAAGAGCTATGGGGTGCTCCATCTAAACTTGGGGTCTCACAGTGGCTCACAAAATGTCTCAAAGGGAGGGGGGGTACAACAGGGGGGTGGTGTTGAAGGTTGGTGGTGGTTGTCTGACTAAATAAGTTTGCGAACCACTGCCCTAGTTTGAGCCTAGGCTATGTCATCAGCCAGTTATGACTGGGGGACATGCAACGGCAGAATGCATTTGGCACATCATTAATACCACATATGGCACTCAAGTGCCTTCTCAGGTGTTTACTAGAGAGAGATGAACTGATCAGCACTAGTTCTGCAGCCACCTGTTCGGTTATTGGCATGGTAACCAGTCTCTGTCTCAGTACTGAGAATATCAGAGAACTGCTGTAGCTCAGCTAGCTGCAGTGCTACGTGCCCTGGTATGGATGCTACCTGTGCACGTACAGGAGCTGCCCCCGCAGGTCCGCGCACTCCCTGCGCAGGCATGGGTGCTACCTGCGCAGGTATGGGTGCTACCTGCGCAGGTATGGTGGGCAGCGATTGGCAATGCCCTTCCAAGCGATTCCAAGCAGAGGGCAAATTAAAAAATAAAATTGCAGAGACCCCATCAGAGATTTGCTCATTGATTCTGTCCTGGGTGCATTACAGGCCCCCTGCAGAGAGGGGGCAGCGACCGCTCCTCGTTCGGTTGGGGAGGGGGGGGTTGGGTCGGGTGCGCGGCATGCGCTTGATGAAGAGGATAATGAAGTAACCCAATTTCTCCTTCCTTTGTTCTGGAAAGACTCCACTACTGCAGGGTAATCTAGTCCTCGCCTGTCCTACAGCTCCATTGCCTTCCCCAAGCTTAAAAAAAGAGAAACAAACCGAGGGGGGGGGAAAAAATAATAGGAATGTCTATTTGGATTGCAAAAAAAAAAAGACGAGCTTTTTTAGGGGTGTTTCGGCGGTGATATTCGCCTCTCCCTTTCCTGTTGAGCTCTCTTTGCTTGCGTGCACGCGGATACATTTGCACATTTTATCTTTTTGCAGTCTGCATGAGGACGGCGTATGAATATGTATGGCACAGAGGCAGGGATATTGCCCATGCAGAGCAGCGATGCATTATGCAGCTTCCTCCATCGCTCATCTCCAGTCACACTGACACACGGCCCGCACACACACTCACAACACTGCCAGCGCACACGTGCGCACGAGCACACACTCCATTTCTGCATCAGACACACACACACACCCACACTCACTCACAACACTGCCAGCACGTGCGCACAAGCACACCACACACTCCATTTCTGCATCAGACACACACACACTCACACACACTCACAACACTGCCAGCACGTGCGCACAAGCACAAGCACACACTTCATTTCTGTATCAGACACAGAAACACACATGCAAACACGTGCACATGCGCACACAAGCACTCGAACTCACACGCATACTCACTCTCTCTCTCACACACTTACATACTCACATACACATACTCACACTCAAACACACACACACACACACACACACAACACTGGCAGCACATGCCATGCACACGAGCACACACACACTCCATTTCTGTATCACACACACACACACACACACACACACACACACACACACACACACATTCATACAGATTCTCTCCAACACAGGTGCACTTCCACAGACAGTTTTCCAACACCCATTTGCAAATGGATGAGTTTGTGCATCGCATCAGATGTGGGGGGGGGGGGGGGGGCACAGAGCCAGCAGTCTCCCCCTCTCTCTCTCTCTTTCTCAACATCAACGGAAGGCCGGAACTGGCCAAGGCTACTGGCACAACATTACACAAATCTAACAGTGTCATGTGTTGGCAGGGCATTCAACACACAAGGCTCTCACACACTCTCTGACCATATCCAAAATATACCCTCCTGTGGTAGCCTTTTAGATTTAGATGTCATACAATATATTCACACAGCTATTTATTCAGTGAAGCTATTCAGATTGAGAACCATTTGAAAGGACGCAATGGCAATGCCCTGCCTGGGAATAAACCTGCAACCTCTAAGTTATGGGACCAGAACACACAAACCATTATGTTACACACAGAACATGCAACAGTGCGCTCAGCATTGCAGGGAGGTGTTCAAATCTCCTGACATAGACAGATATGAAACTTCTGCTGGGACAGAGCTTATGTGAGAGATCAATTCTTAACAAATGTCTCTATGGATGCAGAAATGCATCCAGTTTTACATTTCAGATTGTACTCACATGAATATACTGGTATGCTTTTTACGGTCAGCTTTGAAAAATGTATTAAAACAAGTATTTTTTTCTTTTGATTTGTACCCAACATTTTTTATGGTAGACACTGGAAATAATGAGAAATTCTGAGCAAGATTTTGTAAAAATGTAAAATTCACATGTAAAAATGAACACAAAGTGCAATGAGGGTTGATTTAGTGACAGCCCTGGCCATTTTGAATCATGACTTGACACTCTAACCAAAAATATTAAAAGCTAGACATCAATTTGAATTTGGATATATATATATATATATATATATATATATATATATATGACAGAAGTGTGGGTATCAAGATGGGGTTTCCCTGCGATCACACTGAAAAGCCACACACCTTTTACACGCATGCAGACGTGCGGAGCAGGGCAGGGCTGCTTTGCTGCTGCTGTTTCACTGATTGTTGGGAATGATTTGCATGAACATAAACTCAATCAGCTGGAATCCAGCAGCATCGCTACTCCCACGGCTGAATCAAGAATATCAGGGGAAATTTACATAATGCATCTCGCTGTGGTACGTGTGTGTGTGTGTGTGTGTGTGTGTGAGAGAGAGAGAGAGAGAGAATCAAAAAGAGAGAATGTGCATGAAATACATGCATAGTTGTATATTGTCTGTTGTGTAAGTGTCTGAAGTGTGTATGAATGCAAACGTGCATGTGTGTGTGTGTGTGTGTGTGTGTGTGTGTGTGAGGCAGAGAGAGAGGAGAGGGAAATGTATATCTGTGAGAGTGTGGCATGTAATCATCATACATGGATTCAAAACGGGTGGGGTGCCAGGATTGTGGGGGGGGGGGGGATACCACCCTATCCTTGAGGTAACATTTTTTTGAGATTCCACAAATTTGATACAGCATATTTTTGCAAAGCATGCTACTGGAACTTGCTCTCCCACATTCCAAAGATGGAGGGATGTTTCTACTGAAGCGAGGATCAGATTTGAGGATCTTGAAGTGCTGTCTCCGTCTTGGAGACCAACCATCTATGTTGTCTCGTTTTTCAGGGCCCCCCACCATTCCATTCACTCCAAAAAGCAAGGGATTTCATGATGGAATTACAGCATTGGAGAACCCCTATATCTCCTGCTCACTTCTTTTGTATCATGTCGACCCGTGTACCCCATTTCCCTGCACCCATAAAATTTCTAAAGCTGGACTCAATTAATATTTGTCCCAAATTTGTTTTACAAATAGCAAGAATTGTTTCCCTCAAAAAACATAATTTGGCAACTAAATCACCAAACGACCCAAACTGTGCCCTTGAAGGCAGGTGCATCGTAAAGTTGTGGGGGGGGGGGGGGGGGGGGGGGCGGGAGGTTCAGAATGATCCCATAGGCCCTCACTCCAGGGGCCTATGGAATCAAATCCTGGATTTTTCAAGCTAGTGGGGCCCAATGTGAGATCTTTTCCCAAAATCATTGGTGGTGAACCTGCATGCAGGGAAAAAAATTCAATACTGGGCCCGGCCTCTCCCCAGTTTCTTTTCCTGTAGAAAAAGGCCAGGAAGTGAGGTCAGAGTTTAAGGACTGTGTCTGTGGCAGTTCTCTGCCCTGGTGCCCGCGCTGATGTAGCTGATGTAGCTCTTCCTTTTCATCTGAAATGACCTCAACACTGAATCTTTCTTGTCCAACAGACTTGATGATTTGAAGGAGGCGTTCGATAAGGTCCTCGCACGGTTTGCGGTTACTGCTGCCCGTAAACTGCTCTGCTCAGTTAAACTTTGTGACAGAGGTCTAAGCATAGGTAGCCAGGCCCTTTCAATTACAGTAAAAATGAAAAACATAAAGAGAGATGGACTATAATGGGAGTTGACAAGGTCATCTCTGTCATAACAAAGGATTTTTTACCACTTAGAGTAATGTGGTCTCAAAGTGTCAAGCAAGACATATTAACTCGTCTTTTTGTGTACCTATAATTGATGGAAAACACTCAAAGAAACCGGTCGGCATGACTACAATGGCGTCTATATGCTCCATTGTGTCAAAAAGGGAGACCGTTATGCGCATGCTTAGATTCGTCTATTAATTTTCGCCACAGAAGACGGTGTCGGCAAGTTTGATTTGTTCGTACTTCATGGCTCATTCCATTAAGAATACTTTTTTTTTAATGCTATAAAAAATTACAAGTCGGGCCCTTGTGAGTCCCGGAGAAACGGCCGTGAGGCAGAGAGTGTGCGGGAGGGGGAATACACTGCAGGCCCCTTAAACACCGGCTTACACGAGAGACGCAATGGGACTGCGCCGCATCCGTCATTCTGCGCTGGGGACACCCGCTGTTCGCCGGAGCGAGACGCCAAAACGACGCGAGACTGACAGACAGGTACTTGTTGAAGCCGTACTTCAAATCAAAATGGCAAATACGGACGAAGGGTGCTATTAAGGAGGAGAAAGGTTGAGACAGAGCAGCATTTCCGTTATTAAATATCCCTATCGTTCCGCCTGTCTACTGACAGAGTATCCCACTGAACCAGGGAAGGCGGAACACCGTGACAAGGAGATTGAAAGCGAGGCCAAAGCAAGCGAAAAGAGAGACAGGGGGTCAAGACTCTTTCCGTTGGCACTAAGTTCTGTAATGGGGGCAGAAGAGCGGTGCTGAAGGAGCACGCTGAAGTAAATCTGCCATGCACGGCAGCCTAAGCCAGGAATCTCTCTCTCCCTCTCTCTTTCTCTTTCTTTCTCTGTCTCTCTCTGTCGCACACACGCGCGCGCATTCGGTACACAGGTGTGCAAACAGAGACCCATACATGTCTGCGGCAACCACCGATGGCCAGTGGCGGCAACTATTCAGCTACTGCAAGAAAGACATACTATAATACGAGCACGCTGACAAAATATCAGATGACAAAAAGGGTCCAATCCAGCAACGTGCCTGGGCACTTTACTCAGCAACACAATGCACTGACTGCATACCCCCAGCATAATGCAAACAAATAAACGAACTGAACGACGTATTAAGTCTAGCGTTACATAGGCCGACTTTAAATAGGCTGCAGTTCCCAGAAACGATTTGAAGTTGTAGGGATGGACAGATCGTATGAACTTGGGCTCACGTGCCAGTCATTAGTAAAAAACCTCTAAAATCTCGATACCTCAAGATGTCAGAGCAGAAGCAAAACACAGCGTGAACATTCGCACAGTGTCGACGCGGCTAAAATTATTTTCACAGATAATTCGGCGACAGTGCTTCCATCTCTTTAGCATTCATTTGAAACATCAATAAAAAAGGGTAGTAGTTTTGTGTCTGTCTGTGTATCTGACTCATACAACTACAGCGTACACAAGCTTGACCATTTTTATTTGCATACATGGCTGGGTGGGTGTGCGTGCGTAATTCATTCTTAAATTAGACATTATCTCCTTTGCCACGAATTCGCTTGCTAAAGTTGCAAACAGGCTAGGTGATGCAACAAATGCAACAGTAACAGTACTGATACGGTCGGAGGACAGGCCTGGAAATTTTAAGGAAACAAAATTTTGGGAAAAAAAGATAAGTGTAATAGAGAGAGCGCTGTTCAAAAATAAATGGAACCCTTCTGGCTATTGACCTGATTTACTTTTTGGTTGGGGCGGGAGTGCTGCGGATCTCTACACTAATTGCGCAGATGGGAAGAGCAGAGGATTTGGAGATGAAAATATATAGAAACCAATTCTGCATATTTCAATGAGAAGGAAGGGGGATGGGTAGAGTGATGATGGGGGGGGGGGGGTATCTACCCGTGGAGGTGAAACATCATTCAGAAATTATATTTGTATTTATAAACTGAAAACTTATCACAGGTTAAAAAATATTTCGTTAGTCGTTAGTCGTTAGTGAGGAAAATGAAATCGATCGTGTTAAAAACAAAACATTGTGTCGTGCACATAAATTATAGTAAATTAAATACATGCTTATTATATTAATGTTGACTAATTTATATGAGCGTAACTAATTTGCTAAGTACGCCTTACATAATAATAATAATAATAATAATAATAATAATAATAATAATAATAATAATAATAATAATAATAATAATTTTGCATTAGGCAGGGTTTATGTTTGTTACTGCTTTGCCTTTCAAACGCTTTCAATCACATTTTCATTTAGGCAAACGTTCAAAAAAATCGGATCAGGCAGGATAATATTCTCAGGCGTCACACATATTTGACAAAACTGATCCTTAAAATAAATATTGCTCTCAAAATACACCCAAATACACAAGCGCGCGCACGTACACCTCCTATCCTTTCCCCTACACCCACCGAAACCGCCCCCCCCCCCCCCCCCATCCCTCACCACCACCGCCCAACACACACACACACACACACAAACATACACTTGTGTTCACTCAGTTTTAATAATTTTTGTTGGTTTTATTTTTTCCTTACACGTAGGACCAGGGTAAATAATTTCAATATATAGGCAAAATGCGCTGCGACAATAAACATAGCCAGGGAAACAAAGAGTAAACAAATGCCCGGTTCAGGGTTAGGCTACACCCTTTTAACAAACACAGTTAACTTACTAAAATATATGCACAATCGCAGCGTCCAGTGAATCTATGTATCAGTCAATTTTTTTATTTACATAAATATACATTTCCATGGTTCCGATGATAGTATTACACAATTTAGAATAAAAAGCTCTACATAATTCTCTACACAATTTTAAAATAATTATTTGTTTCGATAGATTTGAGGCCTGTCAAGACAGACCGCCTAATACTAGGATCTGTAATTATTAGGAAATCAATATCATTGTCTCAAAAAATGTGAACCCAATTCCTCACCTTAGCAGTCTTATTATTCTTAAACCCAAATGCATAAGCTAGAAGACACACACACACGCAAAATAATTAATTACAATTAAAATAATTAGTCATTCGATTGATAACAGATTTAATAATATTTTTAAATAATAAAAATCATCGTTATAATAATAATCAGCAGCATATTGATAATAATCACAATAATAATATTGCAAAAGTCGTTATGAAAACATTTCAATAGGATGCAAATTCAATTTTTTTTATCGATGCAGTTCTCCTCACTGCTTCATTTCCATAAAACCACAACCCGATTCGTGAGTGGATGCGGGAGGTGGGTGCGGGTGGGGGTGGGGGGTGGGGGGGGGGTTGTGTGTGGATGAAATTAGCCCCTTTCCCTCCACCCCCCGTCCTCCCAACCCCCACCTCAGCCGTTGGTTCAGGTGTGCTGATATGGGGTTATACTTCCATTACTTGCACCTGTGTTTCACACTTGTTCAGTATTTTACTTCGACTTTATTTTCTATACATATAAATATTTATACATTTAAATATATACATAATGATTCTACAGTATGGTTTCCTTCACTGGAAGTGCTGCACGTAATGGAGGCGCGGCCCGTTCAGGAAAAATACGCAGTCCTAATGCATATGCATATGATAAAAAATGAAAAGCATTTTTGTCCATATCGGACGTTCATCTCGGAATGAACATGGAATGGAAATATCATAATCAGCAGGATATTATGATATGAATTATAATATGTGTCCTAGTATTGAAAATAAATATTAGGTTTGGACGTCGGCCTTGAAATGTCATTTTGAAGTTCCTCTCTCCACCTTAACGTCCATTACACTGTCAACTTCACTGTGGCCCCACCGATTTCCAGTCCCCACCCCACCCCACCCCCACCCTCCAACAGTCTCACAAACCAGAACATCGTGTTTAGTGTCAATACATTACAAAATATAAGCACACAATCGAAATGTGCACTGTGATCCAATTACATAAGCACAATTAAACAAAATTATACATAAAAATTTACGCCACAAAAACGGCTAAACTCAAATACCCAAAGAAAGAAAAGAAATTATCCTAAAATGATGTTACATTTTATTCTCTCAGTTGAGATAACCGGCACGCATGATAAAGTAGATAAGACTTGAATGCGGATTATTATTGTACACCGTGTAATAAGGTTGTGGAGCACATCGCCGTACGTGGACTTGGTCGGGGATTTTTGTTCTATAATTTACACACTATTATGATATGCAGATTTAATACAAAAATAATGGCTTGGTCTGTCTTTTTTCTTTCTTTCTTTCTTTTTTACTGAGGGGTGGGTGATGATTTTTATCCCATATCGCACCTCATACCCTACTTTTTGAGAAAAAATAGTCACCAATAACAACAATTTTTTGAAAAAAAGACCCAGAACTTCAAACGCAATCTATGTCCCTTTCACCCATTAAATCTAAATCAGCCGCATCGCCCAAATGATCTTATTTCCATAATATATGTAGGTTGAATACAAAAAATGAGAGCATATTCCTTTTTATGTTCCTTTCTGCAATTACACAACCCTTGGTCCTTTGTTGTCATACTCTAAAAGGCCATTATACAACAGAAGATAAATTATCTTGCCAAATAATCTACGCTCAATAACCCCAGCATCAATTCACACAGCTCTGAATTTATTAACCCTGGTACCCAAAACCGCACTAAAACGCGCGCGCGCTCTGTTCGCGCGCCCGCACGCACTGATACACGCACGACACACTAACGAACAATTCAGTGTCACACACCGAAAATGCCAATTAAATCATTTCATTTGAAACCTGTATGCCTTTGAAATCGTGAAATCGGGGTCGAATTGGGGGGTGGGGGTGGGGGGTGGGGGGGGGGGGGGAGTAGATCAGCAAACAAATTTACACTTCACTGACCCTTTCTACTTTCAACTATAGATCTCACAGTAGCCAACAAAACTGAACATCCGAACATAACCTCTACCCATCTCTCCATCTATCCGTATCTCGCTCTCCCTCCCCCCTCTCTCGTCGTTTTTACATATTCATAACTCTCAGTATAATGCGAAAACAAACCGTGATATCAGCCCCATCTGTAATGTCACGGACCAGCGCATACAGTCACACAGTGCCCCATCTCTCTCTCTCTCTCGCTCTTACACACACTCTCTCTCTCTTCTCTCTCTCTCTACCAATTCCTTTTAATCAGCTTTTTTAAGAAAATAATGTGATCAGAATGAGTAAAACGGTCATAATTATAGTCAATAACTGAGAAAACACGGTCAGATGTAAAACTAATCTCCACGAGCATCTTTTCTCGACTAATTAAACTTTAAAAAAGAAAAATCAAACAAAAGTAAAATGTATTATTTTTCTAAACGCTCTAATTCACTTTATTCCCCAATTTTATAACGAGAATTAAAAAAAAGACATTACATGCATGCTTTTTTATCTGAATTATAGTAATCGGAGTAATCATTACACACACTACACATTAAACTGAAACATATCTGAGTTATTATGATGTTTAACTGTTCCACATACCTTCTTGAAAAGAATACAGCAGGAATAAAGTTACCAGCCACATGCCATAAATAGCAGGTATATTTCTCAGGAATGTTTTGCAATCCCAACGAGTGTAGTGCGCAGTGTTTGGCCAGGCGAGGCTCCGTGCTGGAGTGGTGACGATGCTCCCCGGCGATCTCTCCAGCCCTAGTCCCCGACTCGCCAGCGCAGAGAAGCGGGGACTGGCTGGGTCCCGCCTCCGTCCCCTCCCTCCACGGGACCGTCATCCAAGCGAGCCCCTCCCTCTGTATTCTAATGATCCAACGGGGTGGAGAGGTTCGGCACTGCACAGCCGCGGCAGGAGAGGGAGCGCGAGTGCGGAGAGGGGTGAAGGCGGTTTTTTTTAGGGGGGTCGAAGGGATTTAAATAAAGGGAATCCAACATGTGGTATAGTTAGGTCGAGAGCAGAGCGCGTGGCTGGTGACAGATGTAATTTCCCGATGACCATTTCTCCACTGCACAGGTGCACGTTGGACTCACTCACCTGTGCGCGCTGAACAGCTTCGCGGCGAAGTGGATATAACACCAGATTTCTGGAAAGCGCGACATCTGACAAGTATGTCCTTTTTGTGTTTGTCGGACGAATACGCCCATATCCAAACACTTTAAACATGGAAAGGTGGGGATGAACAATGAGGAGATTTTCAGCTGCGATTTAACCGGACTGGACATCTTTATTTACTTATGATTATTGACCCGTTTTTGTTACCTTCTCATTAACTGGATAAAGGATTGAAACTGGGAAGAGATAAAAGGAAATCTTGGTGAATCGGATCACACAAGAACTATCCCTCTCACAATCACTCTCTCTCTTCCACTCGTTCTTTCCCCTCCTCTGTCTGTCGCTCTCCGACAGCTGCGCGCCACACACGGCTCAGTGCGTCCTTAGAGACCACGCGCAGCAACATTCGCACACACACACGCGCGCACACAGTCACGCACGCGCACAAACACGACGCGCGCGCACACACACACACACACACACACACACACCCTACCGACAGTCACAGGCGCGCGTGCGCGCACAATGAATAATCTCAAAATCGTTGTGCCGTCGCCGGCGTTGCTTGGTTAATAAAATGAGGGAAATGAGAATAGCCTGTTAATGCGTCACTGTTTTTATGCAGATCAATTTATTCTTTTCACTACCACGCAGCGCGCTAATACTACCACCAACACTAGCACGGCTTCTACTACTACTGCTACGATTAATTACTATTTGAAAACACGATAACGACAGTATGTATTCATGTGAATAAAACACGTTAGAATGAGATTGTGAGTAGATTTCTGCCGTTTGATTTAACCAGTTTCCGTTGATTTGTGTATGATTATGGCGAGGTGTCAGGTATCATATCTATCACCAATTCTGGAAAGATAGACCCATACTACGATTCATGTTTGTACAGTTGTGACCAAATGCAGCTGCATCCACAGAATTTCACCGAATTAAAAAGGGACAGAGTACCATTTGTAGCAATGGGGGGGGGGGGGGGGGGGGGGGTACCGTTCATGATACGGTCTTTGTGCTAGCCTGTGGTGAATGTCAATGCCAATTACATTGCAAGAAATGTGCCCTCACTTCCGCCGTCCCCACCAAAACTGCCTTGGTTTGCCATCTCTTCCGTCTGTTTAACTTTTCTGCAAGTTTCCCCGTTAATGCCCTCTCCATCCCTCCCTCTGTAAAATTATCGATCCAGTCGCACATACAGTAGGCCCAGTCCTATCGATTACGCACCACCGAAGTAGAGACAGAGTAACGCAAATGCCAATCAACCCCGGGAACAATGGAATACATTCGCAATAATACGTCGTTGGCTTTGTCCTCAAAAGTTGCCATACTTCTGTTGTACGGTGACAGCGGGGATTGTGCTACGCTAAGAATTCGGTAACATACAAGGGTCGGCAATAAAGGACTTGAGTGTGCAATAAAAACGACGTAACTCTTTAACAGGCATTGACAATTTACCTGTACTTTGCCCAGGTCAGAACTGAATGCGCGGGAAGACTCGCGCAGGAGCGCGTCCGCCAGGTGAGCGGTTGCGGATAAAGAGGCTTATCTTTGACTCGGCCATAAAATGACGCGCGCCTTCTGGCACACTGCGTTATTCTTTGCGGAAGCCATGTTGATACAGTAAAGAGATGTGGCGCTGGTATTAGCCAGAGCGTTGCTACAGGACAGTAAGTGCGCTGTGAGAAACATACTATAATTGTGCTGCCTCCCTCTCGCACACAGAATGTCTAGCTCAGCCTGCCACCTGTGGGGCTAACATAGTGCCCAAGAGTTCAGTTACATAACAGGCAATAGAGGAAAAAGAAACTGATCCATCCCTCTGCCCTCCCACACACATATACATACACACACACAGACATAAACCCACACACTAAGATTCATGCACACACAGACATGGAAAGATTGATACACACACGAAAACATTCCCCCTGCCTCCCCTCTCTCTCTCTCTCTCTCTCTCTCTCTCTCTCTCTTTCTCTCTGCCTCTGTCTGTCTGTCTCCTCTCTCTGTCTCTCATACACATACATGCAATTCTTTTGCAAATTTACATTCTCACACACACATGCACGTGCACGTGCACACACACATGCACGCACAGCCAGCCCAGCTGAAACATTTCACTGGCAGCGCTGAAAGCAGTCGCATGGAAGCAGACTCAAGCGCGCCAGGGACAGTTTGGTGTCGATGCTCACTCCGAGACAGCCGAGCGGCGAAGCCCTGTTCTCCTCTCCTCTCATCTCTCCTCCTCTGTAACTCCCACTCTTTTCTCTTTCCTGCCTCTCCCCTCTCCTCCTCCTGTTCTCTCTTGCAAGCCTCCATTTGAGTTGCTGATTTCAATCTGATGCATTGGAATGGCTTACACCACAGCATCTGACAAACAGACAGTGATACACTGACTTTCTCTTAATAAATATACTTCTTGAGTTAACCAGAGTGTCTAACCTCAGTTTAAGATTTTTCTTATCTGCTATCCCCGATGGACTTTGCCTTATTTCTCAGACATGTACCCGTTTCTTTTTTTATGAACTCCAGCATCTCCACAGCAGTGAGACACAGTAGGCTAGAGATACACAGTTGTAAATGGAAAATCTATGGTAGATATGCAAATTATATTGTTACATTTGTTATGGAATGTATTAACCATAAATGGGCCTCATGATTAAGACCCTGTGCAATTTCACAAATTTGTTTTGTGTCACCAGCGATTGACAAAAATAAAATAAAATAAAAAAAAACATATGTACATTGCCTTTTTGATGACATCACAAACAATGATTTCAAAGACCAATACCAATTACTCCAGCAGTGAGTATTAGAAGCACTTCTTTGCTTTCAGGAAATTATTCTCCGCAGAATTACTCTAATATTAACTGCTTAATATCATAGTTATAAAATAACTTTCACAAATGACCATTTCAGGTGCACAGGGCTTGCCTAAAAACAACGCAATATCTATTTGAAATAAAAGGATGCAAGACTCTCACCTTCGGATCCTCATTATGTCATTAATATGGTGGCTGTGAAGAACAAGACAGATGAAGAAATCAGAAAACACAAAAATGATTTATGAAACACAAGACAACTTAGAAACACAATGACATTTCATATAGCAAAACAACAAACCTGAAACCACAATATAATTTAGCAAAACACAATAACAAATCTGAAACTGCAATATAATTTCACAAAGCACAATTAAAACACAGAAAACACATAATCATTTTACAAAACAAAATAACAAACTATCTATCATGAATACGTATAGCCTACACTCAGTCATTCCTTTATCACAGGGGTAAATAAATAATATGTAATATTTGTATATGCATTCATTTGCTCCAGTGTATGTATACATTTATGTGAAGTTGATTGTGGACAAAATTAACAGTGTGAGTACAGGGAAAAAAAAAAAAAAACACCCAGGCAATGAGTAACTTCAATCCAGGTCTTCAGCACATAAGAGAGAGCCCTCAACAGGGGTGACACCAAGGATTTTGGGCCCCTTAATAAAATCTCCCATTGGGCCCCACCACCCAAGAAAGTAGTATGTTCTAGTATTTTTTGAAGGCCCCTCAGTCAGGGTCCTTGGAATGGTCCTAAGCACCAACCAGCCCCTGGCTGTCACACCCCGTGAACATTTTCAATGCCACTTCAATAGTGTGGCACTGGCACAGCTCTCTCGCTTCTGCATTTCAGTTCAACTTCACAGTAAAATATTGGTGTGGTGAGTTCACAATGTCGGTGTGGTAAGTGCGCACGTGTATCGACAACGAACATGAGAAGAGAAGAGAAGAGAAGAGGCCGTTTCATTGGAAAAGGAAAAGAAAAAAATGCACATATGTTTTAATGAGAACAACAATGGAACGCTGATTGTCTCATTTTCATTCATCATTAATATATGCACCAGTTACTGTCTCTCTCTACAGGAATGACAGCCAACCTTTCTCTTAGAAGGCATGGAATTCCTCTCTCTTTGGGGAAGTACTGAGCTCTTGTTTCAGGGTACTTTTCCTGTTAGTTAGGAAATGCAGCTCAGTACCTTTCATAAATGATAGAGATAGTTATTTAGCAAACACATCTGGTCTGGTCTGGGCAGACAGGTATGCCAACTTCTGTCAGACTCGATGGTCAAGCTTTACTCACAGACTGTATACTTTCTCTCTCTATTAAAACAGTATTATTAGTTATTTAATCAGACCAGGGAAATGTTTCTTTTCTTTTTTTTCAAAATCTGATGACAATCTTAAATATGGGATAAAGCAAAAACAGACAAAAGCAAACAGAAAGGCAACAGAAACATCAAACGGCATGCTCAAATATTCATAACTGGTCGTCCTTCAGACACAAAACACAGAGCATCAAGTAAGCTGCACTTCCTGGCTTCAAAGTTCCACAAACCAACTGTCTGCACATGAAAGGCAAACCTGATTTTTATTTAGAGAAAGAGAGAGTGAGATAGAGAGAGATAAACAAAAAAATGGGGGGGGGGGAGTGGAGGGATAATGTTAATGTTAATGCTCAGACAATCAGAGGTATCCCCGGGCTACTGTTCCCTCTGCAGACTACATTGATCATATTAATGCTAATGTCTCTCGTTAATTTGCAGGCCTGGGCCTGTGTCCTGCAGAGCTGGGCCACGCAGTTCAGCTGCTTGGGGGGTGGGGGGGGGGGGGGTTAGTGGGGGAGGGCACATTCGCTACAGGCAGGTGCCAGAGGTCAGAGGGAGTGGAACCATTCAGAAGGCGCATCTGGTAAATAATCGGCAGTAGGGCATGGGGATAATATCCCTCCATCCCTTCTTCTGAAAACCTTGCATGTTCAGCTGTCATTTTGGTTTCCTCCAGCTTCCTGTACCGTCAATGTCACTTGATTCACCAGCTAATAAAGTTGGTTCAAAGCCCCACGTGACCAGATTGCAATGTGTTGTGGTTGTTAAATGAAGAGGGGGGGGGGGGAAAGAAAATTTGTGTTGAAATTTCAGTTTTTGGAGACGGGGCATTTTTTTTCTCGCGACGCTGACGTGTGAAACGGATCACGTGACAGGAAGCGACTCCCAGCTCGGCTCGCGCCGCCCGTCTCGCGGCCGCGCCTTCGAGAACGCCGGCCCTCGCGCGCGAGCGCGGCCCGGCGGGAGCCGCGTCTGCTCTCGGATCGCCACAGCAACGCTGTCCGCGGCGCCCCGGCCTCGTTCGATCCGGGGGCCGCCCGGGCCGGGTTGCGGGAGAGCCGAGCTGCGCGGCGGATGACTAATTAGCCTGGCGCTCTATATCCGTATCAATCGAGATGAATCACCAGCCAGCGTAGCGGGAGGGAGGGGGGAGGCATGGCTTCCATTCTAACGGCGTTGCGCGAGGACACGGATTGAGGATATTTCTGGATTTTTCTCTCTCTCTCCCCCCCACACCCGCCCCCGCCCCGTTTCTGCTGTGAGGGGAAGGGAAATCAGGTGTGTGTGTGTGTGTGTGTGGGGGGGGGGGGGGAGGTGGCGGAGCATGACGTCACGGGGTGTTAATTTATTCAGAAAAAAGCGGAGAGCGATAACGAAGGAGGAGGGAGGAGGGGATGGGGGAGGTTTGCCAGCGGATCGCTCATCTCCCTTTCCTCCATCGCGCATATTTATATGGGCTCGTCTCTTCCTGCTGCAATGGCAGGTAATGGAGAGAGAGAGAGAGAGAGAGAGAGAGAGAGAGAGAGAGAGAGAGAGAGAGAGAGAGAGAGAGAGAGAGAGAGAGAGAGAGAACAGAGGAAGAGGAGGCAGGGAGAGGAAGTGTGCATAGATAGAGTGAGTAAGGAGATAGATAAGACAACAAAGCCCATGCATACAGGGTGGGACAGAAGCATAACACTTGAGAGAAGCCTAAATGCAAAATGAAAAGGCCAATCAAAGACCCAAAGTGTCACATGAAAATCCACATGAAATACAAACAGAAGATGAATGCATATAATCCTGTCATCTCTCTGCTGACCTCCCTTCACTACCGCCACAGTTTGTGATGCCTAAAGTATCTCATCTAAACCTGTGTTGCATCAAAGGACATGCCCGCAATCTTTATTCAGTTTTAGACCCGTGACAGCAATGACGCTCGAAAACAACGATGACCCACAGGTCGCACGGGACCATGAAGCCAAACCCTAATTTGTTCCACTGGTCAGCTCCTGATGGGATCCCCTTTTTTTCTCGGGGCACGGTGAGTGTGACAAGGCTGTATCATCCTGGGACATTTTATATGTCACTGCCCACATGTCAGCCCTCACCAACACTGAAAACAAATGCTGCAAATCTGATGTTAAATCTAACTCTTTTTATGCTGAGTACTGAGTCTCAAGGGGGCTGTCCTAGAAAGACAGACAGGCATGTTAGGGTTTTGTTTTATTTTACAGTTGGTGGAAATGAATATGAAATGCTGCCTTCTTGAAAATATTCACACCGTATCTGCAGCATAATTGCAGAATGAGACTATTTTTCTATACTTCCGTTTTCCCACAGAACACTCGTTTATTTTAAATTTGAAATAAATTCATATTTGCCGACAAAACAATAAATTAGTTAGTAATCAAATAATTTCAGTAAACAGATCTGTGGATTTTCTATTTCTATTGACATCTTAATATTTACCATGTATAAATGTTTCTCTGGCCTATGCATATCCATATCTGAATTTTGAGACTTTTGAGATAAAATTAATGTTTACATTAATTTTAATTTAAAAGCTTTCACTGAAAATGTATTCTTCTAAAGGACTCTGCAAAATCAAACTAACAATGAAAATGTAAGCTTTGTCGACATCTACTGGTCTTTGACCACATTGCAATTACTAGCAGGTGTGTTAAAATGATGGGTTTGGTGGATTTAGATTAAACATTGAACTTGCATACATACCAGAGAAACACTATTGATATATCTTCAATGAAGAAAATATGGTTGTACAAAGTCAATGATAAATCCATACTGAAGTTTGAAAACCAAATCAATAAGAAGCAAAACATGTATTGTCCTTCATGAGGTGAAACTGCTTTCCACCAGCATGTAATCATGTAATCACAAACATATACACCCTAGTGTGCGCGCGCACACACACACACACGCACGCACACACAGGCAGCAGCATCAGCCTTCTCTGTCTGGAGCACACCAACTGAGCATTCTGTCAATCACCTAATAAATTAGTTTCATAAGCCTCTGTAGCATACTCAGTCACTTTCATTACATCCAATCCACATTTCAGGTCAATACCACTCACTCGTTCACTTACTCACATGAGCGTGCACGAGCACACACGCATACGTGCGCACACACACACAGCATAAACAAACACACACATACAAATTCAACCTCTAACACATTCTCTAACACAACTGCACTAGCTAGAGCATACACTAAAAAGCGAGCACACACACACACGCGTGCGCACACACACACACACACACACACACTCCGCTTCCTCTCTCTCTCCCGCTGAGAACTGCACCGTAGTGCAGTGAGGAAGTAACTTGAGCGAATCTTGCCTCTTGCCTCAGGCACCAACATCAAGACGCCTCCTTCCGCAGTCTGTCTAAGTGTGTGTGCGCGTGTGTCCGCCTAGGGACCTAGACTGGGGGGTGTGCGTGGGGGGGAGGGGGGCTCTTCAAAGGCTTTGAGTGCATTTTTCAGTGCGGGTGGTGTTTTATACCACATATTCCTCTTTCTCTGAACCTGACAGGGATGATGGTTTAACTGAGCAAGTGTGTGAGCAAGTGTGTGTGCGTGTGTGTGTGGGTGTGCGTCTGAAAGTGTGCGTGGGTGTGCATGTGTGAGTGTGTGTGCGTCTGTATGTGTGTGTGGGTGTGCGTGTGTGTGTGTGTGTGTGGGTGTGCATGTGTGTGTATGTGCGTGTTTGTGTGTGTGAGCATGCGTGTGTGTGTGTGTATGTATTTATGTTCAGATACTTGTGTGTGCTTAAGGTGCCTTTCTGGAGAACTCAGATTACTCCTACAAAGCCACAGTCATCTTAGGTGACATAAAAAGCAGCTAAGCAGAATGGGCATTGAACACAATAACATCAAGAGCAAAAATGTGGCAAAGCAAGGCATGCATGCTGCTGCATCCCCACCACCTCACTTCTGTTGTAGAAACTAGGCATTGTGACACATCTGAAGGTGAACAATGGCAACAGGAAAACAGAAAAGATCAGGTAACTCCCCCAGGCCCTCATACTTATGCATGCAAGTTCATAACGCGTTCACAGCAACGCACCGGCCCGTCGCTACGCAAAGTTCAGCGCGCGCGGCGATAGGCGGGATCTGAAATTCCAGCCGGTGGTGTCGGTTAACGGCTAACCCCGCTGCCCGCCGTCAGCTTGCGGGCGTGCGGGGGCACGTGGGACTCCGTCGTGAATGCGGTTCCCACCCTTGCCCTCCCACCCCGAGATCTTATCTCCTTCCAGTCCTCTGCACCCCCCCACCCCCCCATCATCTCCCAAATTCAAAATGCCGGAACGCTTTTTGTACCTGTCAACAAGGTTAAACTAGCACAGCGAAAGCTTTCCACAACCACTACACCCTTATAGGAAAAATATTCACATCCGGAACTCATCCACAATCACAAAAATAATTGTGAGAATGAGTCGTTGACTTTTTTTTTAAATTTCTATTGGAATATTCATGAAACAATTTTTACTGTTTTTTTGTAAAAAATAAAAATAAAAAAAAAAGTATATGTATATACATCTTGAAGTTAGGTTATTGCAGTCTCCTTCGCCACACTGGTTACATTATTGAAGGTGCTAGCATTATAATCATTATCTTTCTGCTTCTTGTAGCCTGATGAAAAACCACAACACCATAGACCCCATTCTCTGGTTTCACAGCCATGCAGGTGAGACACGCCCCCCGCTTGCACCTGCCCAATATCAACCGGCCCTGCACCTGTGTGAATGCTAACCGTCCAGTCTTCTCACGCGCAGGTGCGCTGATGTTAGCGAGTTAGCGCTGGCGTACCATGGCCAGCGGTGTCATCTTGCCAGCGAGTCACATTCTTACGTGTCAGCAGCGTTGCTGCAGTACCATGACGTTGCCACAATGTGCTGGAAAAAATGCTCTGAAATATTACACAATGTAAAGACTTATAGAACAAACATGGCTGGTGGTATTGTAAACCTTTTTACACACGGCATCATCCTGCCCTGTGGGAAGATTTATATTTGACAGGAAGGAAGTGTTCCAAATTGCTTGGCTTTTGGCAGATGGCCCAAATAGCAACAGAAATATTATGTTGCTTCGAAAAATCCTTGGAGCCGAATCTCCAGGCATCGCTGGTGGAGAATAGGATGGACGATGGTTGCAAAAGCCACCATTTAGGCTCCTGGAATGGTGCCATTATGACATCACTCAGATACAGTGAGCTCCATAATGTTTGGGACAAAGATTTTTTTTTTTTTTTTTTTTCCTCCTTGATTTGGCTCTATACTCCACAATTTTAGATTTGAAATCAAATAAATGACAATGTGCACATTAACCACATGTGAGTGGATCAAGTCCTTACAACTTGGAGCTGAAGAAAGTAGTCTAACACACAAAAGTGAGGGATGGCCATGGCACATCATGGACTCTCTAGAAGTCAATGTCTTAACCATGTATTCAGCCACGCTTTATTAATTTTCCTTCTTTTTTTTACATCACTGACTGTGGTTGTACTGCTCTCATCCTGTGACAGAAATTCTTGTGGCTGAAATGAGGAGAGGGAAGGCTTAATAGAGAGGAGATGGATAAACGTGAACAGAGAGCGATAAAGACATGCTAGAGTGAAAGAGGGTGAAAGCAAGTTGACGATGAGAAACGTAGCGCGTGTGCGCATGCGTGTATGTGTCTGTGTGCGTGTGTGGTGTATGTACGTGTGCATATGTGCATGTTTGAGTGTATGTGTCTGTGTGCGTGTGTGGTGTATGTATGTGTGCATATGTGCATGTATGAGTGTATGTGTCTGTGTGCGTGTGTGGTGTATGTACGTGTGCGTATGTGCATGTATGAGTGTATGTGTCTGTGTATGTATGTGTCTGAGGCGTGTGCGTGTGTGTATATGTGTATGAGTGTGTGTGTGTGTCTGAGTGCGTGTGTGTGCATGCGTGCTTCTGACAGGCTCTGACTCTGCCTGTAATGACTTATTTATTCAGGGATAATTAGGCGAGCTCAGGGCCGGTGTGGTGATTAATGTGCTTTGTCAGTCCGCCGTATAAACATGTCTGCCTTGCGCATGGGCAGCGTTGCTCCTGCTGCAAAATACCGCCCCACCTTCTCATCACAAACCCCCTGCAGACACGCTAGGACTGGAGCTCCTGCAAAATGCCACCCCGCCCGCTCATTGCAGACCTACTGCCTACACGTCAGCATGGTGGCCCCTGCAAAATTGCGCTCCACCCACTCATCATGAGCCCACTGTAGACACACCATGGCTAGAGCCCTTGCAAAATAATGCACCTCCTGCTCTCTGACACTACTACTACTACATCTGGAAAGTCCACAGCAAAACACTGTTCCACTCTAATACCAAAGCCACAAGATGGTGGATCTAACAATGACACTGCCGGGTCCACAGTGACATCACAAACTCTATCTTTATGAAAATCTTTATTAACTCCTTTGACCCGGAAATTCATTTTTGTCCCCTGTAGGGGACAGGAGTCTCTGGAACTATATATCCAACCATGCTGAAACAAGGAACATTTAATAAAAAATAAATTATATTTTTGAAAATATTATCACTGCACTAACACGTTTTTGTTATCCAAGACACTTGTATTATGACAAAAAAATAATTTTTTAATAGATAACCATTTTTTCTGTTGGGTGTCGGGAGGTTAAAAGAAATGTTTATGATAATATGATTCTGGGTCATCCCAGACTGTAGCGCACAGGCACAAAAAGGAAAATGCCTTATTACTGAGTTTGTGGTGACAGTTGGAACTGTATGTGTGACAGCCTGTCTGCGCCTGCAAAATCATCATCCCTAGTTTTATAAACACCTCCCTATTTCAGTGTTTATCACTGTACCACTACTGTGCATTAGAGCACGCGAGAACAGCAACCACAGGCATATTCCACAGAGGCAAATTGACTTGGTCAAAAGTAATGCATTTTCAGAAAACATTCCACAATAAAAAAATCAAAAGTGAACAGCAGAGTAGGAGTCATATGTTGTAGACAGAATGATACAGAATAAGTACGATAAATAATGAAGTAAAATGAATACTAATTCCTGGTGAGTATGACCAGGTTTGAATTGAACATACTGACTTTAACATCCAACTTGAGCTACATCATCCTAATTATTAGGAAGAATACTGTTCAGCTAAGACACCACGCTGTGGTGCAAGGAAGAGCGCCACGCCACAGTCCTGGATCACATCTAAACAGGTAGCTCAAGGCAAAGCACAATTGGTGCAGGTACGAACGGCCCAGGGTACAGGAGGGTTCAGTCAGTCAGGGAGCCACGTGTCATTGCTCTCTAAGGCCCCCCACTGCTTGATTGGACCGCAAAGCCGCATACAAAATGTCTTCCGCTGACTCCACTCGGCGCGAGCGTGATTGTGGGCTGTGGTGTGAACAGAACCAGGCTGGTGACACTATGTGTTTCGGAGGAGAACTGCGGCACAGTCTTCTACACTCTTCTGAATCGACAGCAGATTGTACATGACCGTGGCTGCATTTGCAAATAGCTAACTGGACATTCCACGTCTGGGTGTGAATTTGACATGTTCAGCTCCAGGTTGGGGGTCAATATTTTCAAAATAATTATTTTAAAAGATATTAGTTAGTAATTTAACTAATTTATAAATCAGTTAAATTACTTGAAAAAAAATAAATTAAACTACAAATTTCTTAAATTCACAATTAGTTCGTTTAAGTAGTTCATTTCCCAAGAATTCTTTGTGTTGAAATGTGAACTTTGCTGCCACCTTATGGAAAATAAGCAAAACTGGCAGCCTACCTACAGTAAGCATGTTACTTCGGTACAATACAGAAGCTTTTCTTAAATCTACAACCTTGAGCTTGTAGAGCAGGGGCATATCAATGTATAATTCTTTCTTTAAAGGGACATTGCAGATGAGTCATAGGCTACAAGCTTCATACTTGGTACTCATATGCTTTACAGAAATATGAGGAATTATCCCTTTGGAAAACCAGCATCATAGGTAAAAGCCAAAAATAAAAGAGAAATTTGTAATCTGTTCATCTTCAAGATATTTAAAGAATGCAACAAACAACTAAACAATTACAAATTCTTAGTGTTGCCACCTGTTGAAACTGGTACAGGTTTTGTTAAGTGATAGTAGTTGGCACACTATCTTAATTTGTTAATGAATTTGAAATTGCTTTTATTATGGAAAGTGCAGTCCAGTGACATGACAAAGCAAGCTAGATGAGCCTACCATTCGTAACTTGCATTGCAGAAATCACAGTTTTCGGAGTGTTATCAATGTGTCTTCGAACGTTTTAGAGGGAAAGAGTAGAGCTAAATGCTAAATGTTTTTATTATTTAATGTTTTTAAACATTTAGTGAAATGTACATGTTAGATAAATGTTTGTCAACTCAAACACATTTACTACTGTACATCTGCTCACCACCATAATATACAGCAAATCACTTAAATATGCACATCTTGTTTCAAACATTAAATTTATTTATTTTAACATACCATGTTCCAGGAGTTTCTACCAACCGCGATTTAGTCCGTTTGTTCCAATTTCAAAATGGCATGACGTAATCTGAATGGCACAATTCTGTGCAATTTTATTGGAAGCGCTGGACACGAATAATTGACTATTTTAGACGGGGGGAGACCATACAGTGCATTTGTAATATTTTCTCATACCCAATTAGATACGTGATTATTAAATATAAAGTTGCAATGAATAATATATGCATAATGATTTCTATATGTAAAAATATATAACGTCATTTCTTCTGAGATTATTGAATATTGTATGGAAATGGTATAGTCCGTATATAGATATGCGAAGTGTATATAAGCAGGTTATTTTGCTCTTAGTAGCTGGGAGTAGGTGGGTGTAATTGTTTGAGTGTAATTGAATGAGTATAATTGATGTTCTGATTCTTTTGTTTTGTATATATGTGTAAATGTTTGTATAATATTTGGGGGCACTTTGTAAATAAAACACCCGGCTTGGGTTGCACAAGTTGAGTCTCAGGTCCAAAGTTCATTGTAAAATCAGCCAACCAACCATCTTTGTAACATATTGTTACAGAAACAATACAAATGCATTGGCTGTTACCACATACTGAAAGTTGAACATCAGATAAATACTATACCAAACCACTCAATAAGCAAGTGTGCACAAAACCAGTCCAAATTTTCCACTGTTCAAATCCTGTTGTTCATTGTGATGAAGCAGTCAAAGCCACAGCTGTTAAACTATAATTAGCGATAATTACTGCATTTATGGAAGTGATGTATGTAGTACAACCTACATACACTGGTTAATCTTTGGTTTATGTGTTTAGCTAACTTTGACTTTGATCAGAAACAGAACCAAACACTTAAATTCATATTCAATTCAATACATTTAAGTCCAGTAGACTGACAGTACTCCGAACACATTTCTATGAATGCATGTGGCAATCAGAGCTCAGTGTATATAGTTTTAGAAAATTCAGGTCTAGGTGGGCAATGTAAAATAGCCCATTCAATAATAATAATAATAATAATAATAATAATAATAATAATAATAATAATAATAATAATAATAATAATAATAAACCATTATTTTACTCAGTAGCATTCTATGGACTTTCCTTACTGCATTACTGCAGCATCTTTGAATCTATCCAGAGTAGTTCAGCCCAACACACACTGCTAACTGTGCAGCATGTTCTGCCCCATTGAGCAGTGGAGTCCCTCTTGCACGGTAAAGGAAGAGTGACTGAATCCCGCCCTCCCTTGGGTGATGCCGCTGAAGTATGTTGCTGGCTGAGCAACATTTGCCAGCTCTAACCAATCATTTCCCTGCTAGCAATTTTCTCACAGATGGAATTGGGAGTCTTCTGAACTGACTTGTTGCACCTGTGCTGTTGTATGATTGGCTCTCTTCTCAGCTCCTGAGATTGATTTCGATGCAGACTTTGTACACAGTGAGAGCCTTGGTCATATAGGGGGGACAATGAAGGGATTGTATGGTTACAGTTACTGTGCACCGTCAGAACATGATCAACTTTATCATATGAGAACAGCTGACCCCGGATCTGTTGTGTTTAACAGCTCATAAAGGATCAGAAAAGTATAACAGATGATCCAGGATTTGTTGTGTACAGTGGCTGATCTGGAACCAGTTCAGTGTCACAGGTAGTCCAGGATCCTTTGAGTACAACAGCTAATCCAGGATCAGATGAGCATAACATCAGATCCTATGGCATGCATATGAAACAGCCATTGTGTACCCTGGTTTTCCTTTCTTCTCACCACTACTAGGCTGAACCCTTTTCTTGTTCATTTCTAATGTTATAATAACAAAAAAAGTTCTTACAATGGTTTACTTTCAGAGTGGTCTCTGTCCAATGGCTGTGCCCTGTCTCTTTCAGACTATCATACCCCATGTGCAGGGGTCATCATGTTCCTGTCCATTCTCCTGCTGAGTCTCACACCGGTCACATGATTTGAATTTGGGCGGAGCCTGACATCGCCAATCTAGCAGAACAGCAGTGCATGTTTATTTCGAGAGAGACGCTGTTAGGCCTGGGGGGGTCAGCATATGTTTGTGTTTGTTTGTGTGTGTGCGTGTGTGTGTGTGTGCGTTTATTTATGTCCAATGTGTCCGTATACAATCATTGAAGGAGAGGGGAAATTTCATGGCAATGCTCAACAGAGCATAACATGGATGCCACACGAAAAAAATAAATAGAGATGGGGGGTGGGGGTGGCTGAGATTTACAAGGACACAGCTAGTTGATATTGATCTCAGCCTAACGTTCTGTACACCATCTCCTCTCCACAGGAACTCCATTTGCAGGTGCAGGAAGTCCAAGGTGAGTACTCCGCCCGGGAAGGTTGTTGGAGCATGTAATCTCGCAACGTTTCTACAACGTTGACTACATGTTGTAGGAAGGTCAGACCCAGACAGGATCCTTGCCTCCACACAATCCCCTGAGTGCTTATTCTCCACATCATGTAGACGATGCAGATTGACTCCTCATGTCCCTGACTTCATCAGGGACTTCCCGCCAATGCTAACTGGGAATTAGGCTGAACAAAATCTCACAGGTTGATTAAGTATGCCTAGAGCCCAGATAGGCATCAGATATACTCACTGTTGTCATGAAACCTGTCAGGTATTGCCGGTGTTTCTTAAACCCTCAAACACTATTATGACCCCAAGGATAAAATGCACGCGGAGTGAATGTTTAAATCAGGAAAACTAAACCATTTGGTCATTTGGTTGAATCCTTTTCTTTAAAAAGGCAGTTCCCAGAATTTGGTTTCAAGCACGCTACACATAACCCTGATCCAGAATCAGCTTGAGGAATTCCCATCTGAACTGGAACTGTTTGTATAAAAGAAAGATACTGATCTCAAATCACTGCTCAGAGGGGCAGAATGCATCAACACTCTAAATCCAACACAGGTCTCTCTGGAATAACACTTTATGAACACTCATAAAAAATATCACAGCGCTGTTTGTCTTAACAGTCAGTCCCCCAGATAGGCAGCAGTCAGAAATCAGTTGATTCAATAAATTGAATCATTTAGAGATGCCCAAGAAATTAAACTCTAAAGGGCTGGAGTGTGACCCGCATTCAGTATGACAGCACACTGCCGTTGGGGTGTTGAGTCTGCGGTGTTGAGCAGAGGGCACTCAACAGCATGATCTGGAGTGTTTGTGTGTCCTGGTGTCTTGCAGCCTCGCGTTACTGAGGAAGAAGAATGAAAACGTGAACACTGAGCCAACAGATGGAGAGGACAGCCAGGGGGGAGGAGTGGGCTGGACCTCTCAGCCTCGCCAGTGGTGCAATCTGGGATGAGTGATTGGTGGTTCAGATGAAAGGGGGCAGGCCTTACTCTAACTAACATACTGAAGACGATTGTAACAGAGACTGCTTTAAAAGCTGTTTTTAGTTGGTTTAAGATTTGAAAATGAAGAGGACTACAGCTTGGTTTATCAATAACTGCTCTTTTTTAACTGCAAAATTTTAAAAAAATAAAATAACACAGCAATTATGGGGTTCAAAGCACACATTGCAAAAAAAAAAAAAAAACAAAAAAAAAACAGAACAGAGAAAACGGTAGGAAACACAGACACGATACACAAACAGTCAAATTTTTTGTAAGGACTGGACAGACAGTTGGTAAGTTACAGCTAATTTTGTGTTAGTCCATGACCTTTCGACATGTCTATGAATCAAGAACATCAAATAAACTTTGCTGTGGGATCTTCATTAGTGTGACAACTGAACTTCCATGTGTGAGATCTTAAAAAATCAACCTGAATTCAACTAACAATTCATTCCCGACAGCCAACTACTCATATGTTGGTGACAGTAATTGTGGATTTGTACCAACAACCTTGTGGTTCAGAAAGCCTGATCCACACCCGCTAGGCCACTTCCCAGTTTTTTTAGGTCAGAAGGTGGAGGGGCTTGTAACAGGTGGAGTGTCACTACAGGCTATGCTGAGAGCCTCAGAAAGATATCTTTATTAGTCCCTGTCATCAGTCAATAGGCTTTTCAGACATTGGCTACAAACATGGCTTTACAGACATTATCTAGAGAGTCGAGATATACTAAGTATTTAGTTTGATGAATGTTCATCAATTTGTCTGTCAATTCATTATTTTTGTACTGCACACTCAATTCTTGAGATCACAACTTTTGACATGTAGAACCAATAATAAACAAAATGGCAGTAAATCAAGATGGTTGACATGGGTAATCCCAATGTCAAAGTTGTAGGTCTGGATCGCCTGTGTGTATGAAGTTTGGCATCAATTGGACTTGCGGTATGAAACTTGGGCCATGAACATTAAGTGTGCAGACACTTTTATCAGAGAAAGAAAAAGAAAGAAAGAAAGAAAGAAAGAACAAATAATAGGGTTCCAGCGCAACGTGCTCGGAACCCTCCTTAAAAGTAACGTACAGTTAAATTAAGATAACCACACGCTTTCGAATATATCTATGGTAGCCATTCTGTCTATATTATAAAATGTATTCTGACATTCAGACTTTGTAGAAACAGAGTAAGTCAAATATGGGGGAATAATAATTCAACTCAGGCGCTCTATATGTACACCTGCTGTCAATGAAAAGGATTTTTGATAATTTTGGACAAATTCATATTACCTAAAACCAGGCAAAATGGTCCAGGTCTAAATTTGCGGGTTTCCATTTCAAATGGGCATATCTCCTTTTTTGTATAAGGACATTTTTCCAGTAGATGGCAGTACTATATCAAATCTGGATAATTAAAAGCCTGTGGAAGTTCACTGTCCATTCTGCTAGAGATGGAAGGCTCAAATATGGTCCTACTTTATTCCTGTCTTGTCTGTTTACATACCTTGCAAACCACAGGGTAGCCACAGGGTTTCTAACTTTTAAAAGGAGGAGCAAGGCTGGGAAATTGTTTTATGCATTTTCGTGGTTTTCAAACTTTGAAAATCACACAAGAACGGCAGTCAGAATTTGTAGAAATACTTCTTTGCAGCTGCAAATTATCCGTCCCGATCCACTACACGCGCATCTAACATCAACAACAATAATAATAAATGTTGGAACAAATTTATTCATTATTCTTTGGTGCCAATTGACATGCATTCTGCTCCCAGCAGGAAAGTGAAATTGGTTCCATGGCGACCGCAAGTGCATTATTGATTTTATAAAGAGCAGATTGCTTCTCATCCTCATTAAGACCCAAAAGCCCAAGGTCTGGCTGTTGTATGTTAAAAAATGTAGTCAGATCTTCCCAGTGTCCTGTTTGTTGAGTTTACATACTGTACAGAATAAAGGCCAGAAGTGAAAGGCTTACCTTGTGAGTTGACTGCAGGCGTGTCTTTTTTCATGAGCAAATTGCCTTTCCATTGTACACATGCTGTACTTTGTTTTTCTGTTTCCCAACATTTATGCATGTATATAGTTTTCTTCTTGTTTGGTGAATTAAAGTGTAGAAATTCCATGGACACTCAATTTAATTAATTCTCCCTTTATCTAGTGAGTTGCCCTGAAAACTCAAATGAATAGCTAAACATTGTGGCCATGACTTACATAACTTAACTTAGATTTATTTGTGTAGTTAAACAGGAAAAGACCTGCAATTTCCTGTTCCTGCTTTTGGATTCAAGACAGCTGAACTGAATTTGAAAGATTGGCAGACATTTTGTTTCATAGGTCCAATCTTTTGTAGATCTCCGACTTTCAAGAGAAGACATTTTAAGAGGTCACATTTTAAACCTTGACACTTGTTTTCATATTCTTCATGATTATCAATCTTGTGGGGGGCACACTCCAATTTACAAATTAATGCAGGAATTAATTTGGACCCAACTCTATGCATTACTAAAATAACAATACAGAATATTTATAAAAAATAGAGTACTTTTTTACTGCACATAAAATTACAGTGAAGTTAGAAATGACATCACATTGGTAGCAGTCAGTGGAGCTAAATCTGAAAATTTGTCTTCCTCACATAACACAACATAACGTAACGTAACATAGCACAACATAACCAGAGGTGGACATTCCGGGGTCAGAAAGTAAAAGTCCTGTCATGTATTTCATCCAACCCTGAACTCAGCCAGCTGATTTAGCTCTACCTCCTGGCTGAAGAATGGTGCTCATTAGCAAATCCAGGTGACTGGAACAAAATCCTGGTTTGAATTTTTACTTTCTGAACCTGGATTGTCCACCCCTGAACATAACATAAAGACATGAGCAGATTATACAGCCCACAAATGCTTGCCATTTCCCACCACTAAAGGGTACCTAGTGCTCTGTTTACGAACAAAGTAGATAGTATCGAGCACTGTATCAAGCGTGGTCATGAATAATCCCAGAGGTTCTGCCTCTACTACATGAGTTGGCAAACTTATCCACACAGTGACTACTCTCCGTGCAAAAAATCTAAGTTTATAGACGTAGTAGTGTGCGGGACTCCCTGTTGCCTCCAGACCAGCTTAAATTCTTCACAGAATGGATTCCACAAGGTGCTGGAAACATTCGTTATGGAGTTTGACCCATGCTGACTCGATGGTATCACGCAGTTCCTGGAGTTTGGCCTCACATTCATGCTGCAAACCTCCCATTCCACCTCATTCCAAAGGTGCTCTATTGGATTGCGATCTGGGGACTGTGCTGGCCATTAGTCACTGTCATGTTCGTGGAACCAGCTTATGATGATGTGTGCTTTGAGACATGGTGCATTATCCTGCTGGAAGTGTCCATTCGAAAAAGCCTAGACTGTGGCCATTTGCATTGATGAGTAGTCGTACCTAATAAACTGGCCACTGATTATATAAAGGAAAGGCTCCTTTATACAATGAAAACAATCGACCTTGTATACATAAGTGCTGATTCTTTCATTACCGAATACCTCAGACATTTCCAATGTCCCAGCCCCTATCCACTCTCTCCTAGCTGTGCTCCTCCTTTTAAAAGGTTTGATACACGTGTATGCAACAGAGTGCCTTAACGCGGTCACGCGCCTCTGGGAAAACCCAACCACGATAGGCAGCTGCGGAAAGCCGTCTAGCTGAGTACGTGCACATTAGAACTGTGGCTTGCAAAGTATGAAAACAGGCAGAGCCGGAAGAGACCAATAACATATTTGAGCTCATTTGCTCAACTAGCGTTTGATCTCTAGGAGAATAGCGAGTCGGTGAACGACCACAGACCGGTACCCACCAGAATACCGCCCTCTAGTGGCCAAATGCATGCATGTCAAAAATAAGAGAGGAGTACCCATTGGAAACCCCCAAAATTAAACGAGGAGTATTTTGACAGGAGAACAGTTGGTCCTCTAGTCAGTTTATTGAACATTATACGTATATTCATTTTAAAAAAAAAAATATTTTAGGTTATAATCTTCCAGAAATTTGCCTCAGGACTGTAATGGCATGGCAGTTTATTGATGGCATGTAGCAGGTGTAACTAAGTGACTGACTGAAAGAATACTTTTTTTTAATTTCGAGAAATGTATACATTTCGTTAAATACCCAGTAGGACAATGCACATGTGTCTGTCATAATGTATAAAGCAGATCTACTGCATAAAATACGAAATCTTTGAAAATATTCCCCCATTTTACAATTAATCTGCTTCTCCAAAGGCTGAAATCAATTTGCAGCTTCAAAATAGGGGTTTTTTAGTGCATCACCACAAATAAACACATTCATATTTTAAAGCTGTCTACACAATAATAATAAGTACGTCAAAACAGGGTATGCAAATATATAAATTGTTGCTTTCATATAATTCCAGAATACATTTGGTAACAGAATGACTAACATAGATATAGTTCGGTGTATGGTTATCTATTTAATTATATGTCATTTTTAAGGAGTCATGCCTTGTCTATGCTCTTTTTTTTCCCTTCACTGAAATTAGACCATCTTGTTCACTTGGAGTTTCTGAAAAGAACACAAATTGGTAAACCAAGCTATGGTCCTCTTTAGTTTCAATTCTTTATTAAACCAAGAATAAAACAGCTTTTACAGAAGTATCATTGGTCTGTTATGACTGTCTTCAGTATACTGGTTACAATAATCCCTGCCCCCTTCAACCCGACCACAAATCACTCATCCCAGATTGCACCACTGGCGAGGCTGAGAGGTCCAGCCCACTCCTCCCCCCTGGCTGTCCTCTCCATCTGTTGGCTCAGTGTTCACGTTTTCATTCTTCTTCCTCAGTAACGCGAGGCTGCAAGACACCAGGACACACAAACACTCCAGATCGTGCTGTTGAGTGCCCTCTGCTCAACACCGCAGACTCAACACCCCAACGGCAGTGTGCTGTCATACTGAACACAGTACCTCTTAGTCTCTCAAAGTACCTTGGGACTGGATGATTTACCTCAGGCCCACGGGTTCATAACAGTCTTTGAGAGCTAGAGGAACCCACAATGGCAGGTTTCATGTCAACAGGGAGTACGTCAGTGAGATATCAGGGCTCTAGACACAACTAATCAACCTGTGAGCTTTGCTGAGTTTAATTCCCAGTTAGCACTGCCAGAAAGTTCTACCTGATGTGGAGAATAAGCACTCAGGGGATTGTGTGGAGGCAAAGATCCTACCAGGGCCTCACTTTCCTACAACATGTAGTCAACGTTGTAGAAATGTTGCGAGATTACACGCTACAGCAACCTTCCTGGTCAGGAATACTCACCTTGGACTTCCCGCACCTACGGATGGAGTTCCCTGTGGAGAGGAGATGGAGAACGCGGCATTAGACCTAGATCAATATCAACCAACTGCGTCCTTGTAAATCCCAGCCACCCCCCTCCCCCATATCCAGTCATACTGTCTGTTTAGCTTTGTCTGTCTGTCATTCATACGAGGCTCAGTGAAGCATGGCTCTGAACTTCTCCCTCTCATTACACTCACTCACTCAACTCCCCCAAGGCCAATGGCGTGACACAAAAACAGTCTTTCCCCTCTCTCTGCAATCATGCACTGCACTTCTGCTATATTGCCAACATCGGGCTCCGCCCAAACGCGTCATGTGGCCAGGGTGAGACTCACCGGCCAGCAGCAGGATGGACAGGAACACGATGACTGCGGCGAAGGTGAGACCCCCTACGCGCAGGGTGTGATAGTCTGAAACAGACAGGACACAGCCATTGGACAGAATCCACCATGACAGCAAAACTGTAAGAGCTGTTTTGGTTTTCCTCAAATGACACTGATTAGGATTCAGCCTAGTAGAGGTGAGAAGGAAGGACCACCAAGGTACACAACGGCTGCTTTATATCAATGCCACTGGATCTGATGCTATGCTTAACTGATCCAGAATCAGCTGTTATGCTCAAAGGATCCTTGACTATCTGTTGCACTGAACTGATTCCAGATCAGCTGTTACACGCAACAGATCCTGGATCAACTGTTATACTCATCCGATTCTTTTTGAGCTGTTAAACGCTACCAATCCACGGCCAGCTGTTCTCATATGATAAAGCTGACCATGTTCTGGTGATACACAATAACTGCGGCCTTACACAGTGCCTTACATCGTCCATTCTGACCTGACCAAGGCACTCACCGTATACAAAATCAGCATCAGGATCGATCTCAGGAGCTGAGGAGAGAGAGAGAGAGAGAGAGAGAGGGAGAGCGAGAGAGACAAGACAATGAGACAACAGCACAGGTGCAACACCTCACTTCAGAAGACTCCATTTTTATCTGTGAGAAAATTACTCCCAAAACAAGGATTGGTTAGACTTGGCAAACATTTCTTAGCTAGCAAGGTACTTGGTATGCTTGGTATGTATGACACAGCTTTTTCCCTGGCTTTTTCACCATAAAAAGAAATGTCAAGCTCATTCTTGATACACAAACTTAATAATTGTGACTATAAACTATTTGTAACACCTCCAGTTTCAATTTAAGGCTCAGTTATAGCCACAAAGATGGCATAATAGCAGTTGTTAGGACACTTTGCTCAAATGCTCTACGTGGTATGAGGTAGACTTGTAACAGGAATGATAAATGATTTGTGAACCCAGTATCCTATCTTTGTTTTGTTGGGAGCCACTCTTCCATCAGTAGCAACAACAGAGGGGGATCATGGGTATTTGGAGGCAAGATTCCTTGGTCCAACTCCCGCAGAAGACAAGCTTGAACAATCCTAATTAAGTCCATCAGCATTTTGTGAATCCAGCCTGAACCAGCTATCCCTCCTTCTCTCTCCATCTCTCTCCATCTCCCTCCTTCTCTCTCTCTCTCTCTCACACTCACCCCCACCACATACAAACACATGCTCACGTCAACCTTCTCAGCTCCCTCCATAAACCTGTAATTACCAGAGCTGACCCCCGTCTATCTCTAGAGCTGCTTCAGAAGACAAGTCAAGCCCTCCTGTTTCCCGTTGAACCAGGTGCCCCGCAATGCCCGTGTCTGTCCCAAAGGCCAGCAGAGGGCTTAATGAATGACTTCTTCACGGTCTAAGAATTGGACAAAGTCGAAGCAAAGACTTCAAAGTGAATTATTATCCTGTGCTCATGACCTTATGACTGACTGGCTCTCCTTAAACTTTACAGCTGCAGGTTACTCATTCAGCAATTCACTAGGCAGCTTGTCATAAAAAAAATAAAAATAAAACTCAAGGCCCCCAGTGAATGGGGAGATAAGGATATGCGGTCCCGAAGGTACTAGGAAGTAGCGCAATGGATATTAGATCTGTGTAGATCGGTGGCATTCAAACTCGGTCCTGTGGACCGTCTGTGTATGCTGGTTTTCGTTCCAACCACAATCCCAGAATTTTAACAAGCTGTTAATTTCTAATGCATAGCTATTTTTCACACAATGTGGTTTAAGAGGGTAAATACTCCCTCTAAACATAAAAAGCACCTAATTAAGAAAAATGAATAGCTAGTTAAAATTCTGGGATTGCAACTGCGGTTGGAACGAAAACCAGCAAGCACAATGGGTCCCCAGGGCCGAGTTGGTGTACCACTGGTGTAGATGATCACCGTGATTTTGTGCCTTTGGCTGTGCTGGCTAACCTGCACAATGTGTTATTCATAAAGGAGGAAATATCGAGGCTGTACTGGGCGTGGTGAAGTACTCCCTGCTCCCTATCATGTCACTGCATGGTAAACAAGTGATCAAGAGGGAAATGAGGAGCTCAAAGTCTCCACGTGGTCTCCTAGGCAACACAAAGTTTCACAAAGCACTGAGCCACACATTAATGCAGGAGAAACATACTACTGACATGTGTAGATTGCAAAAAACACAGTATCTTCCAGGGATAAGCCTGAAGTCTATACTATGTTTTCAAAGGGGTGACAGATCAACAGCTACCCTAGAAGGGTGGGTCATGAAAAAAGAGCACACAGAAACTTCTTATTCTATGTATAAAACAGGCAATGGCCATCTTCTGTTAAGTTTCAAAAAGCCTGTAGAAAGTTGACTCACCTCCTCCAGAAGACATTGTGATCTGTCCACCTGTATCTGTAAAAAATAAAATTAAAATTAAATAAAAATACAGCAGTATGAGGGGTTCCACGCGCAGTCTAACTGGCACAAATTCCTCCAGCAGCCATGTATAATAAATGCTAACACTGTCTAAAAGAAGTTAGTTACCCCTCCATCCATCTCTCTGGCAAATGCTCTCTGTTTTGACATAGTCGAAAGATGTTGATGACGAGGGTTTGTTAAATAAACAAATAACTAAATAAATACGTTAGATGGATAAACATTGCTTGGCTTGATTTAGGCTCTTTTTGAAAGTAGAAATGTTAAACCGCAACTTAATGAATTCACGAGACAGCCATGCAATAGCCTACTTCAAAAGCAATACACAATGCAAAGAGACATCGGGCTTAAATGTTGCCTGATTTGTTGATAACGTTTAACATTTCTTAGATTGCACATTAAATCAGTTTTTAACTGGACTGCCAGGTTTTCTTATTATATTTCTCATTACAGCAACTGTCGAGTCATGGTCAGCATAAGCCTACGGCTTGCAATGAAAGATAATTTAGCTAATTCGCCATAGGCTTGCGTTGTGGACTCGCTGTAAAACAAAACAAGGTCTGACATTCGTTCGGTAAGAGTAGCCAGGAAACGTTGTTTTTCCTAACGATTCCTAACTATTGTATTACAGTTGTACCTTTATTATGCTACAGTTTGTTAGCCAACTTTGCCGATCATTGGCTGGCAAGCTAACATCGATAGATAGCGAAATAGCTCAACTTAAGTTAAACAACGTCATGCCAAGAGCCTTAACTAACATGTGCGCTTGCTATATGTACCTTAGCTACCGGGGCCTGACATACCATTCCAACTGTGTACATACTAGCCGAACGTCAGCTAGATCTTCCAAGTCAGCTCAAGATAGGTCGCAGAGCAGTACACTTAAAGTTCAGTGCTAATTTAATGTGAATAATTTCAAATGTTTTTTAAAAAGAAAGAAAGAAAAAAATGTATAGCTACTGTACTATAAAATCAATTTAAAAGTCTTTATACAAGCGAAGGTACGTTAAGTTAAATTACTTTTCTCCGAAGCCTTCAGGTAAAACAACATGGCAATCCTTGAGTCTTCAGAACATCGTAGTTAGGTACAGTTAGGACAATTGCAGCATCCAGTCAGAGGACAGGAAAATTAAAGTCTAAAACTACTTTGATTGTAAACATTCAAGTCCGTCTATTGTATTAAATCAAGCGGAAAAGAGTATGGTACGTTTCTGTTAAAAAACGGTAAAAGAAGGTACATTTTGAAGTTTGGCACTTTGCTATTGGAACAATTTTTCCATGAAAAACTATGGATACCAGGGAATCTTTTTTATTACATTTATTTTTATGGGGAAAATGTCAGAGCATTACCCTGCTGTAAAACAATGTGCTCTATAGCGCTCTGAATCTTATGAAAAAGCTTTGGTAAGTGCTTAGGTAGAGGCAATTCCCAAACATCCGATGCACAATAGCTGGCCATGAGTGGTTCCAACTAATAGCGGCGTGGGCTACTTTATTTGGAATGCCCAATCACTTTCTCGACAGCGCTCGTATAACCTCCATTATCAATCTCGAGTGCGCGGACAAGCTCCTTGTCACACGCAGGCTACAAGTGGGTTTGCACAGATGCGAGTCCTGGCAATCCATGTACAACTCAACAGACAGACGGCGAGTGCCAGATCGATCAGCAGGGATCACTGATGCTGCGAGACACTGCCATCCTGGCTGACTGAAACCCTCCTTCCAAGGCGACGCTAGTGGGCTGCCGTCCACAGTCGACTCTGGGATCGGGGATCTGTCAGTACTATTCACACTGTGGAGCCCATCCATGCACTACACAGCAGCGTCTTAACATGTTTTCATGTGGGATGTGTCTCTAACTTTAAGTCTCCAAATTTTACATTTTGTTTTTATTTTAAATACAATTTCATGAGAACGCAAAAGTCTTGTGAGCAAAATTTCATGTGTTCCAGGCATATTGCTGGCTACATATAGGGGTTACACCATATGTGCTATGAAAAACCTATAACAAGAAAACATTATATATTATTATAGAATTTTACAAAATAATAATAATATAAAAACAAGAAATCACATTGCATTATTTATTCAGAAACTACGACATTAAAGTGCCTGAAGAGTCCATTCCAGTACATCAAATGTCCGATATTACTTTAACAACTCCTACGCTTGCGTCCCAGAGGTTGTGCTAATCCCCATTTTAGATCTTCTTGCGCTCGCCCATTCTCGCTTAAACTGGGAGGAGCTGATTTACTTCATTATAAACAAAACTATAATTCAGACTTTTTACTCCATAAAACATCAGCCAGGGAGGGGTTTACTGTAGCCTACTTCCCCGATTTTGAGAAGACTGTGCATTTACACCAGCAGTACTCCAAGCCACAAGCATGCGTTGCGCTCTGGCGCGTTCCATCTCATTCTCTGACAATAATTAACATTCGTCAACTTCGGCGCTACAATATTCCTGATACCAGCGCCCATGTGTCCTCATTCGTATGAGCGCACATGTGGCCACGTCTCTGTACGTTTCAGTGAATTTCTGTTCGCGCAAATTAGGATGCACGGCGCAGAAGGTAAACACAGAACATATGACGGACACACATACTTCTATTTTTAAAAACCCTCAGAGAGGAGCAACAATGCTTCTGGGTACACAATGAAAAACCAGTTTCGCTCAATTGGTCGTAGCAAAACACGTGTATGTCAAAGTATGCATTTTCCTCCTAAAAGCAGAATTAATCTTAAAAATATCACCTCCATTCACACTCTCTCTGTTTAAATTGGTACACGTGAAGTCATCTACAACGAATGGTGTCCTTGAACTAGATGACATTTGAAAATAAAAGCTCAAATACCGTAATTTTGCCCATTAATTAGTTCCCCCAGTGTAAAGGGGGAAAATTAATATGTCCATATATGTAAATATGCAAATCCACATTGGACTCAACGTAAAAGAAATTTGCGCCAGCCTTACCTGCGCTATAAGAAGGGTCTTTTGTTGTTCGCTCGACAGTCCACTGAGCCGTTTGTGCGCATTGAAGGCAGGAGGGGGAGGGCTGACTCCGATTCCCACACCCATCCCAGTTTCTGCGCCATCCATAAATCTCTCCAGCAATCCCCACCCCTTCCACCGTGCAACAACACACGTGTTATTACCCCATAAAGTATGGCCTTCAGCACCCATAAAAACGACCTTTAGAATCTGATGCCATTGCGCTCCTGAGATACGACGGCTCAGGAATAATGTGTCATTAGTAACGGAGTTAACATGCCTATTATGGTGTTTGTGCTAATCTTCCATATGCACGGTGCTTTGGGATGGAGGACGACCACACCCTGGAGAGTTTTTTTTTTGAGTAAGTGTGTGTGTGTGGTCTGTTGTAAACACTGCGCGCTGACAGCATGCTGTCTGCCTTCCCGGACATGGCATCGTTGTAAACATTAAGCGCGTGCGAGCGCACGGTACAGACTGCACCGCGCCTGCATATTTGAGTGTTACATTTTTTCATTGATGGAGGCAGAGCTCCATAAAACCACTTCTACATGCACACATCATTCACACAGGCAGAGACGGTACACGGCTGAGGTGTGGACATGGTTTTTTTAATTGTTTGTGAAAAGCACACAATCTGTTATGACACTTTTCCGGCACAGCAGTACATACAGTATGTTTTCTTAATTGCTTATTTTTCAATCTTGATACTCAGGACATGATCTAAGTCTACCAACTGTTTTCCCCTTGCTTCTATATTACTGTTGTGTTTTGTATGAGAACTTTGGATCCTCAATTCAATCTCTCTCATCACACAAACCCATGCACACACACACACTCTCCTTTTCACACAAACATTCTCTCTCTCTCTCGCTCCCTCTCTCTCTCTCACACACATACACTATAAGCAAGCACTGACACTGTGTTCAGACCTGGCTGTAATGGCCTGGCAATTTGAGATTAAACGACGAAACGGTTGCTTAATTAGTTGGGGCTTTGCTTTGTTGTTTTCTTGTACACTCACAGGTTGTCGGTAAGAGTGCAGGACCGCAGGGGACCCATGGGCAGGCCCCCTGTCTGCGTCCCCCAGGTGACAGACGCCACAGGAACGAGAGCAGTGGGACACACAGAGAGCCCCACACCAAGCTGCGCAGCCGCAGACACCGCCGCCTGTCACGTGACCCTGCTTTGGGTCTGGCTCTGCAGTCTCTCTCCTGATTGGTGCATGAGCTGAGTTGGCTGGATTGTCACACGAGACACACGCGCACGCACACAAACACACACACACGCACACACATACACGCATGAACATTCACATACACAAACCATCCAACGCGCAAACTCAACAGACCACTCAAACACAGCTGAACATACACAGAACACCATCCAGACACAAGCACATGCACACACGCACGCACACACACACACACATATATATATCTGTATTCTTATATGTGTATATATTTTATATATATATTCTACACTGCAAAAAGTAACAATTATCATGAGAATAACAAGAGTGTCCATAGAAGTGACGAGGATAAGAATAATGATCAAAACAAATAACTATCAAAACCTAAAGAGGAAAACGGTTAAAAACATACTGCAGAGAACAGAGAGGACCTTGAGACAGCACAGGGATTTAGGAGCTTCTGGGCAGAGGACACCACTGAGTAACACGACTAATGGATGGGGTACGGGCAGACATACATGGTCACTGGTTACGAGACAGGACAATTGAGCATTATTTACAGGAAAACCCCTCAAATCCCCCCCTGTCCCCTCTCTTCTTGCAGTGAAGGACTGGTGTCTTCATTCTCGTTATCGTCCGTGGTGGCTGAGCGGCAGAAACGCAGAGGTCTTCAGTCTGGAAGTGAAGAAGGCGAGGGGTGAATCCTCGGATATTTACAGAACCAGACTCTGATGGGTCAGCACTGGGCAAGCTCATGCTGAATAGGTGCTGTTTTAAGATGGGTCCCAGCAAGGGAGCACCTATCAGACCATCAGCAGTTTGCAAATAGGCTCTACAGGGGTCCGCTAGCTCTAGGATCATTCACCAACTATTTTGCATTCTTTGAACAGGTGATCCTCATCTCGACTTTGCCTCGGCTGTCCACAAGCCACCCGACCAGTGGCGGTTGGTGAGCTGACAATGGTAAACTTCCCCTCAAACTGAATATTGGTCTTTACCTGTTTTCAATCATTTTCCTTGATTAACCATACAGCGATTAATTAATAAAATACTCAGTACCATCAGATATAGTCAGTCCTCCTCAATTAGGTTATTAGGCAAGTAATGCTATTATTTTTATTTGCATCACAAAACTTTTAGTGGGCAAGATGTCTTCAAAAGTATGTCTATATTGACATGACATGGACACTAATGCTGACTACCGAATGCACTTAGAAGCCCCACTCTTTACCGATCAATTAATGGCTCCTCTTGGCTTTGTTGCATTCCCAGTTCTTCTGAGCTCTCCATTTTGGAATGCTCAGTCATTCGAGTCCCCTGACATCATCCATCAATTTGGAAGACTGTTTGTAGGTTGTTTTTGGATATCCTCCAAAAATGTGTGGGGTTAGCCAGCACTACTTTTCAGTAAGTCCACCAGTGAGCTGTACATCTTATTTAGCCAATAGGAGCCGACGGCAGCCGCCAGATCAACTGGAGTCATCACTGTTGCGCAGTGAGGCATGCCAGCTGAACCTGTCCCTCATTGGGCAGTGCAATATGTGTGCCAGTCATGTATCCCCTGCTGGAACCCTGGCCAGCCACACTGTCATGGTTAGGGTTTTACGTTAAATCTCTTTCTCCTTGATGAAGTTAACCACGCTAGGATCATTTTAACTGCCTCTAATCTCAATCCCAGTACTTTTGGGTAACACTTGCTATGAAGAGTCCTTCATGAGAGCTATAATGTATAACCCCATCAAAAGCAGTACATAGCACCTACAGGCTAAATGAGTGTGTTGGGTAAATTATTGATGGTTTCACCTGGAACAGCTGCCTCAATTTTCAGTTTTAGGGGCTTCTTTTGCTGTGTGGAGAGAGCAGAGAGAAGAGAGAAGACAGAGACAGAAAGAGAAGGTGAGTGAGCACACCGCTGTTGTCTTTCCAATTTCTCCCACAATGCATTGGAGTGGCTCTTTACTGTCTGTCCAAGAGGACATACATGTACAGAGGGCGGCGATTTCTGCAAATGGAGCTGGCTGGGTTACTAGGCGCCAGTGAGAGAGCCTGTTTTTATTTGTAGGTTCAGGTAAATGCAAAACTGACAGGAACAGGACTTAGTAGGATTTACAACTACAGGCACTGTCTGACAGTAATGAATAGGGATGTGCTCAGGGATATTGCTGCCAGGATGATCTCAGGTCTGAGTGTACCCGGAGAGGGGGGGGTACGGAGGTGTTTTGTGAGGGACGGTGCGGAGATATCTCACCCTTAGAGACAATGAGGTTCTCGGCTTGAGCTTCCTCATCTCCAGGGGCCCTGAAAATACAGGCAAGGGGGTTACAGACCAGCGACAATGCAGTAGACTGTCTGAAGCCACACAAACACACATATGTACACCAAATGCAGCTGCATGTAAACACCACACATGCACACTCAGTCTAATAAACACATTCACTCCTACACACACACACACACACACACACACACACACACACACAGCACACACATACACAAACACACGCACTACAAATTCAATGATAGCCGGATAAGCCAGGCGTTAATTGGGCTGTTACCTAGGTTTCTGGTTGAAACTGCAGCGGCACCTGCGGCCTAAGGGAACAGACACACAGGTCACATCTAGCCCAACCAACTTTAATTAGCTAAAAAACTGGAGCTAAACTGATAATGAGTCAGTGAGCAAGTGTATTCACCGCCTGTGAATTTCCTTTGTGGAACTTCACTGCATCCAATTTACAGCTCAGTGCATTTAGCAGGGAGTCATAACAGATAAGCATTCACTACTGTCCCTATGACCTCACAAAAGCATTCACTACTGTCCCTATGACCTCACACAAGCATTCACTACTGTCTCTATGACATCACATAAGCATTCACTACTGTTTGTATAACCTCAAATAATCATTCACTACTGTCTGTATAACCTCACATACGCATTCACTACTGTCTTTTTGACCGTACATAAGCATTCACTACTGGATCTATGACATCATAGAAGCATTCACTACTGTTTGTATAACCTCGCATAAGCAATCACTACTGTCTGTCTAGCTAGTTGTATATGTCAACAGTATGTGGAAGAAAACTGATGTGCTTACATCGATACAGAAAAAACATGTATAAAACAGTATATTCAATACATTGTGTTAAATAGATTGTAGAATAGACCTTATATGTACCACACAACATTGTACACTACTCTGTCCTACTCTGTTGATTTTAGTGTTCATACCCTATGTATGTTCAAAGTCAGAGCATTTGAGGATCTGCCTCTCACAGAAGCATGATTCATGGTGGGAGTTAAAAATGTGAAGAAGGGGCGTGACTTACTGAGGATGAGGAGGATTCCTAGAGTGAAGAGTATGACAGCAAATACCAGCCCTCCAATCCGCAGACTCTCATAGTCTGCTCATGAGAAAGACACACACACACACACACACACACACACACACACACAATTACTCATCTCACAAAAAGATGTGATGCCTTCAATGTAAAAGATGCACATCATTATCGAGCCAAATGTACTTTAGTGTGTGCAGGCATTGCATTTGCAGTTGGGGTACTCACCATATTCAAATGGGTCCACCTCTTTCTCCTTGCCATCTGTCCAAGAAACAGCAGTGTTACATTACATGACATACTGTACATATATATCAGGTACCATATTCTGGGAAGACCAGAATCCTTCAGCACACATCAACTACTTATTATAAAATAAGTGTCTATCCTAAGGTTTGGCCCTACAGCCTGATATCAAGTATGTCTCCGATAGCATTACACTAAACTCCTAGTCAGCAATACCTGTACCTATCCATTTAGATTGTTGACTGTGTTTCTCATCTGTGTGTGTGTGTGTGTGTGTGTGTGTGGAGTGCCCAGTATAATTAAATTTTGGATGTTTATCAAATGATTTCTATGCTCAGTAATATTTTAAAAAGTATATAATGTTATTGTGGCACCACTGCTCTGAGAACAAAAAGCCGAAAAAGAAATGTCACAATTACTGGCACCCCTGCATTTAGTACTTTTTTGTACTCTCCCCTTTTCAAAGATAACAGCACTTTGAGTTTCTTCATAAGGTTTGACGAGGTGGGAGAACACATAGCAGAGGTGATCTGAGAACATTCCTCCATACAGAATCTCTCCAGATCGACCAGAAACCTTGGTCTTCAGCTCACTCCACTTGTTTTGAATGGGGATTGGTTCAGGGGGCTGGGATGGCCGTGCAAAAAGCTTGATTCCGCGGATTTGGTGGAATGCTTTGATCATTGTCCTGCTGCAAGATCCAACCACAACCCAGTTTTTGCCTCCTGGAAGATGTAGCCAGAAAAGTTATGCTTTTGTCTCATCTGACTGTAGAATCCAATTACAAAGATTTACTGATGTTTAGCAAACTACAGACGCTTAAATTTGTGGTTTGAAGACAATAGAAGCTTTCTTCTGGGGACGCCATTCAAATAGCTTGTTGGCACGGAGGTGGTGCCTAATTGTAGTTCTGGAAACTTGGCGACCCTAACATGCAACCAGCTTCTGCAATTCTCCCAGTGATCCATGGAAAAATGTTTTAGCTCTCAAACCACCTTCCTCCATGTGTGTGGGGAAAAAATATAGGAAACCATCCTCTTCCAGGCAGGTTTATCACAGCTCCAGCTGTTTTAAACTTTAAAATCAGTTGTTGCCCTAATAGTGTAGACGGGTTTTTTTTTTTTTCTGGGAAATGGTGTTGTCGCCTCACAGCAAGAAGGTCCCAGGTTCAACTCCGAGCCAGGGCCTTTCTGTGTGGAGTTTGCATGTTCTCACCATGTCCACTGCATGGGTTTCCTCTGGGTTTCCAAAGATGTGGGCGGAATTGTTATGAGTATGTGAGTGAATGCTGTGTGTTCCCTGTGATGGATTGGAATCTTGTCCAGGGTGTATTTCTGCCCCTTGGGTTAGCTACCCCCCCCCCCCCCCACTATCCTGAACAGGGATAAGCAGGCAAGAAATGGAAATGGTGCCATACTTCTATTAGATTTTGTTCATAATAATTTCTAGAGGTGCCAATAATTGGGACACGCTTGTTTTTTAAAAAAAAGACACTTTCTTCGTTGTACAATTTCACATCAATCAAAGGTTCGTTTTCACCCATATTTTGTGTGCAAGCTGATAAACAACGTGTTTTAAAAGCTTTACCAAGGGCGTCAACTATTCCAGAGTACACTATATATATACAACATGTGCTCTTCCCCCAAAGCGAGTACGATCGGCCACTGCTTCTTATCACGCCTCAGTTTGTAAATTAGGTTTGCACAGACATGAGATAGAGGGAGACACTTCTGCGCACTAGTGTCACTTACCCTGGGTGACACTAGTGCCAACTGTGTGTCATCCGGTGGGGCTGTTGGCCACAGTCAGCACTGTTATGGTCCAGATTGGATACCAGACCGGGGGCCCACCCATGGACTAAAACAGTGCCTTGACAGGATGAGCCACCCAGCAGCACCAAACACATTATTAACGCTGTTTGATTGGTGTTAATATCGTCTTGACTAAGGCATCAACCTGCAGACCAAACAGTTTACCTTCTTAACCTGATTTCTTTTCTCCTTCTTTTTTTGCTTCAAATGCCATTTCTATTTGACTCTTTCTTTCATTCCATTCTTCATTCACTCTTTCATTTTTCTGTTTCTTTCTGTCATTCTTTCCTTCCTCTGCTTTCCCCCTAGCTTTATTTCTTTTACCAAATCTGTCCTTCCATCTATCTGTTCGTTTGCTCATAATCAACGTGGTCTGTTCGTCTCCACCTGCCGACGGTTTGATGAATGAAAAGTTGTCTCACCCTTAGCGTTTGGATCGGACACCGCTGACAAACAGAGAGAGAGAGAGAAAGAGAGAGAGAGAGAGAGTTAATAACGGAATCAGTACCAAACAAAGGCAACATTGTTCAGTGATGACAGGACAGCCTTTTTAGAAACGGTGGACTCATTAGACCCCAGGGCAGTGAGCAAGGACCATGAAAAACACAGGCTGGCAGTGTGTGACAGGATGGAGGGTAAGCACCCCTCCCCTGGGACACCTGCACAAAGAGCGCTCTGTCTCACTCCAGGTTCACAAAGCTGCCGAACCCTTCTAGAGCACAGGACAGCACCCTGTCGCCACCAGAAGGCCACCCTAGAAAGGAGGCAAGTCCCGCTCATGTATTGAGACAGATAGATGAGACGTGGACTTGGGGGAGGGCAATCTTAATTTTTTCTTTTAAAAAAAATGTCTTAGTTATTAATCTTAACTTCAGAGGTGAAATTAATTCACACAACCACTAATATGTCCCTCGTCCAACAAAACGTAAAAATGGGTTGCTCGGAGGATTCAACCAGGCATAATATATTTATGTGTAAGAAACCCCTCAGACGCCCCAAACAGTGCGTCAAGGTCACCAACAGCAAGAAACCAAAACTCATCGCGTTCGAGGTCAGCCAACTGTAAAAAACCCCTCCGCAAACCAAACAGCAGAAGTATGTGAGTGGCGAAGGAACGCGTGTAGTCTTACCCAGTGCCACTAGAACGGGATTACTTTAATGTTATCTCAATTATCTGACTCCAAAAATAATGTTTTAACCTTTCCTCTGTGCTAGACGGAGGAGGCTGCTGTCCGCCCGTAGAGTGGCGTTATACAAATCGCTATCTTACTTGCTAGATGTGGACATGTCTTTGGCTTGCGTAGCCTGCATAAATACAACTGTGTGTCCTGCTACATCACTAGTGTATAGCCGAGTGACTACGGGGTACAGATGTCCTGAGTTCTGTGTGTATGCTAGGACCTTAAAACTGTGTGCAGTGGTGAGAGTCACAGAGGAATGCCAGGTTGAAAACGAATGCAGTTTATTGTTCAGTGTGTCAAATAATAATGACGATATGCAACGCTGCAGAACGTCAGTGGTGAAATGGCCATTCGCGTAAATGGCTTACACACACAGGAGACCATGTTGACGACACTCCCCGAACCACTGCACATTTCCCTTTGTATTCAAAACGATCAAAGCAAAACACCAAGCCATCAAATAAAGACACAATCATGGCAAAACAGTATAAATCAATGATCCTGCTTGCACTACCTCTGTAAGCATAGCACACCAGGTGAACCTTTATATCTGGCTAAGTGCTGCTGACCCATAGTTGTCAAGATCTTTAGTCAGCACCCCACCACTAAAGACACCAACTTGTTCCCCATGACATCAATTTTATAACAATACAAAACCTGATTATATTGTATTATGGAGAAACTGAAGTTCACACAATGCTGATCCAATCTGATGTTTTGCAGCTGAGCACTGTCTCTTCATCACACTTGCTGACTCCCTGTCAGCACAGTAAACAGTCTGTTTTACTTTGAGGGTCTGATACGAGGCACACTTCTGTGAACAGCCCTATGTATGTCCTGACAGGAGATCAGGCTTTCAATGGGACTTGAGCTTGACTTCCATCCTTTGTAGAGTGGCCCTTCGTGACGACCACATCAGCCTTATAGACACAGAGGACAGCACCTGCACCAGCTGTGCTGCTTCAGTGAAGCTTCAGTCACAGAGGTAGGAAACGAGATAAATGCAGGTGATTTAAGGAGCAACACACAGGACCAGCAGCCGGCAAAGTAAAATCAGCCTGAACTCACACCCACAGGAAATGTTGTTATGTTTTGTTTAAATACTGTGCCAGAGTATGCATCTTCCTTAAGTCTTGTGCACCTCTGTGAGTCACTTTGGCTGAAGGCGTTGGCTATGTTCCTAAACTGTAAATTGTCCTTGCCTTCTCAAAAAGTTGTTGTTACGGTATAAGGATTGGTACAATCTTTGAATCCCAAATGAGCTTCTGACAAGAAGCCACAAAGATCCTTAATTTTACCCAAGGTACGGGTGTTGTAGTTCCATCATTTCTGTTTGTACGGCAGAACTGGTATGGGTTGTCCAATCTTATCCGAAAAGGGCTGATTTTTGGGTGCAGCCTTTAGTTTTAGGCCAGTACTACAAAACCCGATTCAACCAATTACTAATCTTAGTCTTCAATCATGAAATTCATAAGTAGAATCAGGTGTCATAGTGCTTGAATAAAACAAAAACTTGGACCTGCACTGGCCCTTTTTGGATAGGATTGGACACCCCAGGGCTAAACTGAACTCATGTTTATACAGTGGTTGGCCAATCCAGGCTAGAGCAGAAGAACACAGGGAGGGGGGGAGGGGGGAGGTAGACATAGAGATGAAGAAAATGGAGAAAGGACAGATAGAGTGCCAGAGAGACAGTGTAACTGTACACTGCAGTGGACTGAAGGCATTTGCTTCAGAAGCATTTGCTTCTTGCGCCATAAAACAGAACACTGCTGCTTTTATAGTCGGCTACCTTCAGATTTAATTAAATGTAAAATGAGAACAGCATCCCCAGGAGACAGACTTTGACATAATGCAAACTGGTATGCGTGTGGCAGTCCGAAGGGTTCGAAAAGCACAGAGGAAATTCTGTCACAGACATTTTGTGTTTGAGGGCACTTATGAGAGCTGTGGACCCTACTCTACCAGAGCCTCTGACCACACAGCTACAGATAACACTCTCTGTCAGTGCCCTTCTCTTCTCCTCTCTACCACCCACACCCACTTACGCTGAACTCCCCTAAGGTTAACAGCACAAGAACGGCCTCTCTTTCAAATCAGCCTCTCTCTCCATCACACACACATCCAGGCACACACACTCTCTCCTTTTACACAAACATCCATTCTCTCTCTCTCTCTCTCTCTCTCTCTCAATTCACACAATCATGTCAGCTTTCTTCTCTGGCCCACTGCATAATTTCCCTGCTTTAGATTTTTCTGCTCCAGTTGCCTATTCATATAATACCGCACGTATCAGATTAAGTTCATTTATGCACGTAACAGAGAGAGTAAATGCGTATCTGCCCTTTGACTCCAAAAAGAAAAGAAATTTTAAAAAATTTCAAGAGCCCTCCAGCTGGTCGTTCTATTTACATTTCGGCTAGACGGAAGAGGGGGGAAGGGGACAGAGAAGAAAAGAGAGAAGGGAGGTGGAGGGATGAAAGAAGTGCCTGGAAAAAGAAAGAGAAGCAAAAAAAAAAAAAAAAAAAGGTGAGAGGGCCGTCAGAATAGCGACCGCAGAGGGGCGGGAAGACAAGGCGTGTCACATGGCTGAGACGCTCTCGTGAGGACGTCAGCGATGACGTGGATCATCGCCTGACCGAGTCGTGCATCGGTCCATCACAGCCAGTCTCCGTCGGTCTCTGATCTACGGTCGCGTTAAGGACCAAACATTGACCCTTTAAGGTCTAAAGTCATAAATATGCGATTAGAATGTTCTTAACTGAACATTCTAATGCTGATGTTGGTTTTAGAACACTGACTTAGAATTTTGCAGAGAAAAAAAACATTCCAAAATGTTCAAAGGGGTAATGGAGAAGCGGCATCCAGAATGCTGAGTGTTGCATCCTCTTTGTCTCTGGCTCTTAATGGACCATTTTCATGGCATTGGACAGACACGAGCGGAATGAACACCGATGGGCTGATTCCAAAAGCATCCGTTGGAAACCTGACGCACCTCCCTGTGCGTACAGACACAGAGAACACAGGTTCCCCCCACCTACGCCGGAACACGATAGTGGGGCTGGACCCCAAATTACCCTCCCACAAATGTTTAGCAAAATACCCACCCCCTCGCTGCTAGATGTCACGTACCTCCTCTACCCATTCTGAACCCCCTCCCCCTCCCCTCCCCAGCCAGAGATGCAGGAAAACAGCACTTACCAGCAACATACACTAGGAGGGAAAAGAGGAAGACCAGAACAGTTTCCATGGCAACTGCAGAGAAGTAGAGGGAGGGAGGGACGGAGGGAGGGAGGGAGGGAGAGAAGGAGAGATCAGTATTCTTTGGGTACGTGTTTACCAGTTCAATCGAGCGCACACATTCACGCTAATACATGTGTGCAGCTAACACGCGTCCCATTTTAAAACGGTTATATAACCCAACAGATTTTCCATTTTTTTATGCAACAGTCCCTCCGTCGACAGGCAGGTCATTTCGTTTTTCTTTCCTGGCTCTCTTGGAATGCTGCTGGCTCCCTGCGGAGAAGGTGGAGACATGGCCTAGTTCCCAGCTTGTCACGTACCCAGCATCTTCCCAACACAGGCAAGCAAGACCCTATTCTGAATCTCGATCACAGAATGCGCACACACCTTACATTTACCTTTCAGAAATCTGCGTTCACACAACTGGCCAATTTTGGACTGTGTCTCCTCTCGAAATAAAAGTAGCTTAATAAGTGGAGTCCTCTGCATGAATCATGATCTGCTCCTGGATCATAAAGAATATTTTGTTGCATCTCAAATCAATTTTGTTGCTTTTGACCACAGGTCTGAGGCATTTTTTTTTAGACAGCTGTAAAATATAGCAGACACAAACTGAGCATTTACGATGGCAATAAAAGTGTCATATAATCCCTATCCTAATGGTGCTGCTAATTCCCATTTTCTCATCCAGAAGACAGGATTTTGCAGAACGCAACAGAATTACAATTCAATTTAAAGGTCATGAAAATGAATCAAGCTTTACCACAACATTAAACATAGACAACAACATATGCATTTAACCAGATCAGGTCAATTGTTTTGAAAGACAATGACTGGATAATATCAAACTCAACATGATTCACCTAAGTGAATCTTTCAATGGTGAAATGGACACCACTGCCCTAAACTAACCTAGGGTGCAGTCAGTTCAGAGGGTCGTAAGTGTATGTACTCTGGGTAATGGGTACCTAATGTATGATGTAAGGAATGATTTTCTATTATCTAGCCCAATACTCTTTGATTCCCACTTCCCACTTCTATGGTCCCCATTGAATCATTATCCATCAGGAGTGCAGTGTGAGCAGGCACTTTTCAAAAATCTTGCTGTGAGCTTGTGACAGCTTTACGACACTACTGACGGCCCACGTAGCCTATCTACAGGGAGCTAAGAGGTGTGGGAGGGGCTAAACAGATTTCATCACAGAGATAGGACCGACGTAAATAGTAAATGGACTGCATTTATATAGCGTTTTACAATTGATGCCTCACATTCGCCAGAGCAGTTAGGGGTTAGGGGTTAGGTGTCTTGCTCAAGGACACTTTGACACGCCCAGGGCGGGGTTTGAACCAGCAACCCTCCGACTGCCAGACAATCGGTCATACCTCCTGAGCTATGTCGCCCCTAAAGCGTAAAGCAAGGTTCAGACTTCAGAGGAGGTGAAAGAATATTATTTAAATTAAGCTCTGCGCTTCATCTCCTGTGCAGATTTGGTGAAATATTGCACAACATCTGCCAGGCTGGACTCACTCAAGGTCAAGCTGTTACTGCAATCATGTGACTGAATAATTGCCAATAAGTGACTTCCCAACAGTTTGACTCTTTCAATTATTACCAGCAACCACAAATGTGTAAGACCCGTCGAATGCATTTCTAGCCCCTTAGTGTTATTCTTTCAAAACACAATACTGACATTGCACAAAGCGTCAGACATGAATTCGTATCGTTAACTTGTGCATAAAGCTGGATATTTGTCACGGAAAATATTGACTGATATCACAAAGCGGTCAGGGCAACGTTTTTTTAAATCTCAGAAAACTTAAAAAGTGGAAGAAATCAAGGAGTTTAAAAAGTTTCTCTATTAAATTAATAGATCTCATAATAATAATAAAGTAATAATAATATAATAGAAAATAATATGCACAACCACGGAAGCAGGAACAAATGCTTGAAATTTCAAAACAACGGGCAGTAACAAGCTGCAAGGAACAGATAGTCTACAAGAAAAATATTGATAGGCTGGTTTAATCACAGAAAGAAAGAGCAGGCCAAGCTGTTTTGTCTTTAACTGAATGTTGTAAATACAGAAAGCTTACATTGCTTTACTAAAACACGGGTACAGCGTGTCCAATTTGAGCATCATCAACCAAATGAGGAACGCAGCATTTGGGGTTGGCAGTTATTTCTGTCTGCCATGTTATAAGTTGGTTGAGGAAATCCCCAACCGACACAAAACAGACAGCTTGGCACTTTTAATGTACACACAGCTTATAACATCTAAGGACAGGGAGAGAGATAACCGGACTGGACCTGAGCAAAATTCAACATGGAGTCTGCAATCAAGGCAATATCTTTCTATTTTCTTCTCCTTCTCATCCCTCTGTCTCCCTCACACCCCAACCCCCCCCCTCTGGAGAAAGCCTAGTTTCATCCTGCCTTGCCCCATGGGGGGTGGTAGCATTGGGGGGGGGGGGGTTAAATCATTTATTGATGCCTGCTCTCAGAGTCTGTGCATGGCTATATAAAGCATGACAGGAAAGGGTCACTGGTGGGGCAGTTTGGCAGGGGAACACTGACAACACGTCACCGATTTCTGCCTCCTGTGATCTCTGTTCAGCTGAGACTCTCTAATACCAAAGCGCTTAATTCCACATGTTTACATGAATTCATTTACTTTGAACAAAAACCTTTTTTTTTTAATTCAAGTGATTTAAACGTTCAAGTGATTTAAAACAAGAGCATTTATGTTACAACAGGGGTTTTCAACGGAGCCCCCCACCCAGGCTCAAAGGCATTGCTGGGGGGTTCCAGAGTGCTATCGTGGGACCTCCACAGACCCCCAGTTGAAAACCCACATGCTAGAAGATACCAGAATCAAGATACACTATGTGATAAATGCCACTAAAAATGGCATTTCCAGAAAATGCAACGCTCTATGTCAGCTCAGATATCTGGCCATTCTGGTACTGGTGTGAGTTTCCACAGTATGTAATCATTTCCATTAACAAAGCTTTTGAGAAATAATTCAGTCAGAACAAGAAGGGAAACATAACGGTTACCAGTGCCAATCTCTAAAGGAAAACTCCAAAATTAAAAATGTAAGATTACACATCCAAATGTGCCAGCTGAACACACTGAGCCAGTTTCAGTTTGAAGAAATCTCTGGACACAGAGAGCAGACGATACAGATTTGCTACGTGATTGGAGTCAGTATTCATGGATACCGCCAGGAATGGCTTTCAAAGACTGAGTAACAACATGAATTGCAAATGTAATTTTCTAAATAGACAGAACAAAGAGGAAGCGAAGCAATACACTGTGGGTTTTATATTTTAAATGAAATGAACCACAAATCAGCCATGAAGCATTTAAATTTGGGGTGTAGCCACCCATTGACATATTCAGACTGCAAAGCAGGTCCTTTCTCTCAGTTTAGCTTTGTAATTACGTTATTGCAATTCTTTTTTATAGATCAGTCATTATATTATGCTGAAAGGTGGTATGATGGCCCCAGAAATGTGAGACTTAACATTCTCACAGCATTTTAATAATACTTTAGCGACACAGTGACATAGTGACAACATAGAAACATTACGACAGAGGACCTTCATTTTTATACATTCTTAACTGTGGGTTGTAGTTCTCTCCTTGTGTTTCAGTGTTGTGATTATACTACTAGAATTGCTGTAATGTTACAAAAACGTCGTGAAAACGTTAGACATTAGCTCTCCCCTTTATGGAGCCATAACTCCACTGTTGTTCGAAGAGGATGACAGGTTCTGTCTCTAAAATCCACGCCAACGCAAACACTCATCAGTCCAAGACAGCATCTTATGATGAAACCTGTGAAGTGCACCGTTGCTAGGGGCTGCAAACATCTGTGAATAACGTGTGTTCATTTCTAGATACATACACAACATAAGCACAAACAGAGCAGGAGCGAATATGAATCTGTTCTGTGATGTGCGGTTCAGCGAGCCAGTGAGTCATCACGAGCACAGCTAGCTGAACACATGTACAAGATGAGAGAACGGGCCCCTTTTTTATGGAACAATGCAATGTTTTTTCAACGTTTTTTTGCCACAGCCCTGTTCAGAGAATCTACGTCTGTCGAGAAGTAAAAAAAAAAAAACATGGCTTAACTGAAATGCTGCCTACTCACCACGGCAACCTCTGACCCCGCTCAGAAGTGGTAGGATGTGCAGGGGTGTAGCATACAAACAGTGGCATTTCACATCAAAACATCACAAGCGCAAGCACAAGCACAACAAATCTGCCTCTGTGCCCTCTCTCCAGATCTCTACCCCCCCCTGCTCTGGTTCTTAAACCCTGGCCTGTCCCCCACCTGTCCTCCCAAAAAGGCTTTTCAGGTTTCAGCTTGGGAACAGCAAAGGCTTTGAGTGTATGGCGCCACCTTGTGGCCGCAAGGTAAAGTCCACCAGCTGTGGTAGTGTTCCAGATCTGTCCTCTTTCTCCACACTCATCTTCAGTGACTGACATCCAATCAGCGTTCAGCAACCAGCTGCAACATTTCAGTGCACTGGTGACCAGTCAGTTAGGGAAGCAAGCAAGGACGGTTCCTGCAAGACAACCTCTAACCATACTCGCCAATGTGGCATCGCAACCATAGCACTCCCAGTTTAAAACAATCTGAGCTACCCGAGGTTATGCTAGAGGGACAGACAGGCACAAGATGCAGAGCCACTATGTGGATGGGAAGCTACTGCGCCATACTTAGCCAGCAACCATACCACCATATACGCTACTCCTACAGAACAGCTGAAAATAAGCAGTCGTGTGTTTGCTTAGTACTTGGATGGGAGTCTGCCTGGGAAAACAAAGTTGCTGCTGGAAGTGGTTTCGCAAGCCAGTAGGGAGGGATCTTCCCTCTGAACCAAATAAACCCTTACTCTTCAGTGCAGTGACAGGGACACTGTGCCGTAGGAGATGCTGTCTTTCAGATGACACGTTAAACCACATTCCCGGCTCACTGCGATCATTAAAGATCCATCCCCTGGCACTAATGTGGAATGATGTCTTTTCCAAAATTCCAAACCTGGTCACCTAATCATCATAATTTGTAGTATAATTTCCTTCCTGTCCATCCATCCATCATCTATACCTGCTTATCCTGTCCAGGATCGCAAGGGGTGCTGGAGCCTATCCCAGCGTGCATTGGGTGAGAGGTGTGAATACACCCTGGACAGGTCACCAATCTACCATTCACACACACACACCACTCACTCACACACTCATCACAGAAAGGTCCAGGTGGTACCCACTCCAGGCCGGATTCGAACCCAGAATTTCTTGCTACCCACTGCATTACCATGCTGCCCCTTCCTCCCTGTCCACCTCCACTAATATGTGGTGGTGAGCGTTCTGATGCAAAATGGCTGCTGTGCATCAACCAGGTGGGTACTACACTTTTTGATGATTGATGTGAGTTTCTCTACACCACCGTGAAATGCTTTGAGATCACAGGATTTTTAAAAAATGCAATCCACTATTATTATTATTGTTGTTGTTTTTGTTGTTATTACTACTACTACACTATCTGCCAAACAATGTCAATCTAAATGAGCATTTTGAGTGGGCGCCACCTGCTGGTGGACTGCACTCAGTGCGCTCACCTGTTTCAGCTAAGACATGTAACAGCTTAAGCCACAACGCTGTGGAATGCAATTTCCATTCTCTAGTAGTTGTATGTTCTTATTACTACTATAAATGCACAACACTGAATCCTACATCGTTAGCCTTTGTCCAAGACAGTCTTCCCTCCTCTCTGCTCCCATAAAGTGGAGTGTTTTGGATGGGTTTCCCCCTCTCGCTGAGTCCCTAAAAAACGTTCCCTGGTCCTTCTTCAAGATAATCCATTTGCTACAAAATTTCCAGGAGCACTGCCCAGTGGTTAGGAAGGAATCCACCGCTCACTGCTCTCTTGCGCCCCCTGCTGATCGATTGGGTCCTGGCTGAAGCTGCACGTGAAGCGTCTTCGTCTGACTCATGTCTGTGCGAGTTTGGTTTGCGGGCTGTGGCGTAAAAAAAAGCAGCTGGCCACACTGTGCACTCTGGAGGAGTAAATGCGCTTCTGTACACGCTCCCGAAAAGGCAGCAGAGACTGCAGACTGACCATGGCTGTGTACGATCGGCATGAAAAATTGAGGAGAAAATGGGGCAAAGCATGAAAATAAAAAGATTTTAGAGACAGAAATCCATTAAAAGGATAATGGCCTACCGCTCCCAGCTCTCACAAGCTGACACAACCCACCCCATTGCCTCAAATAGACTCCCCACCATTATTTCACCCCCCTCTCCCCACCCCCCACCCCTCTCCCACTCCATTATGCAAAACAGGCCGCCTGTGCTCTGATTTCTGTGCTCTGCAGCCATAGACATAGCACATCTTCTTCTGTTTCCTGTTCCATTTTGCAGCATCCCCCCCCCACCCCCCCACCCCGAGGGACTTCTTATCGGAGAGAGAAACTCTCCAGATGAAGGCGGTAGATTCGCAGATGTACAATGCCAGACCTTTGTCCGCAGGGGATTAACCCGCCCATGTGGAGAAAGTCCACTAAAGCCCGCGGTAATATCGCCGCAATGCGATGGAGCTTTGAAGATGGCTCTTGAATCCCCCCCCGCCCTGCCCCGCCTTACACACTCATATACCAGCTACCCATGAATCCCATCCCCGCCCCCATCAGTAACCCCTCTCTCCATCTGGTGTGGGGGGGAAAAAATCCACTCCTTTATCTCTGCAGAGCTGAGGGCTCTTCCCTGGGCTGACTGCAGAGGGGCCCTAGCCAGGGCCCTTCAGTTGGGCCCACACCAATGAGTCCGCCATCCTGGCAGCCATTTTTCCACACAACCAGGCAACCCCCGGCCTCCTTCCTGCCACATATTCAGAGGTGATTCTAGAGATTGAGGAAGCCCTCGGCACAAAATCCCATGGGGCCCTTCTGACTGACTTCCACTGCCGACATGTTACCCAAAACTTCTAAAACTCAGCCCTTGGGCCCCCTCCCCCCAATGCTCAGGGCTCCAGGCACCCGCCTGCCTTGCCTGTTCATAACATTCGCCCCCACAGATAACCATGCGCCCAAGGACAAGGTCTCCTGAGACCGCTCTGGATCCTCCAAAATTATCACCCTCCCCAAATCCAAGACATGAGAGCACAGATGCAGAGGAGACAGATGAATAAATGAATACTAAACTAAAGCGGCGATAAGAAGAGGTCGTGGTTTGAGGACGACTGTCTGGTCTGTCCTGCTCTAGGGTGGTGTGTGTGTGTGTGTGTGAGTGAGAGAGAGAGAGAGAGAGAGGGATGGTGCGTGTGTGTACAGGCTGTGTGTGTTTCTGGGTGTCTTAGGGACATGATGTGCGTGTGTGTGCGTGAGTGAAAGGATGTGTGCGTGTGTGTGTGTGTGTGTGTGTGTGAGGAACAGGATGTGTGTGTGTGTGTGTGTGTGTGTGTGTATGTGTATATGTGTGTGTGTGTGTGTGTGTTTGAGGGACATAGTGTGTGTGTGTGTGTTTGAGGGACATAGTGCGCGTGTGTGTGTGTGTGTGTATGTGTAAATGTGTGCGCGTGTGTGTGTGTGTGTTTGAGGGAGATAGTGCGTGTGTGTGTGTGTGTGTGTTTGAGGGACATAGTGCGTGTGTGTGTGTGTATGTGTAAATGTGTGCGTGTGTGTGTGTGTGTGTATGTGTAAATGTGTGCGTGTGTGTGTGTGTGTGTTTGAGGGACATAGTGCATGTGTGTGTGTGTGTGTGTGTGTGTTTGTGCACACTCAGAAACTGCCCTTCATCAGTCCTAATCGTCTGTGTAACCATGACCGCAGCTGCGGTTGGGGCGCCACCTGAGACCTCCGGGAGGTTGGCACACTGGCTGTGCTGGCTGTGACCTTGACCGGCTTCCCAAAAGCCCCCTTCTCTCAAACTCAATATCAGCCCTGGGGGGGGGGGGGGGGGGGAGCGGGGGTAATGTATCTCTGGGTGTAGTGGAGGAGCCCTCACTCTGAGCACCACACTGCTTAGCCTGCGCTATCAATGGTACAGACAGGGGGGGGCCCGGGTTCGGCCATCGGCCACCATCGGCCACCATCGGCCACCCTCGGCTGGTGACAGCTCAAGCAGCAGAAGAGATGCAGAGAGGCAGACAGCTGACAGGGGAGCAGACTGAGCCGTGTCAGATTTTACTGAAGTGCCAGCTCAGCTTACAGCCAAAGAAATCATAACCAGTGTCAAGAGACCGGGCTGGTTGCTCCCATTTAGTGGGCGGAGTCAACATTCTCATTTCAGCAGTGACTGTTATTGCTATGTTCCAAATAAGATAAAATAAAATAAAATAAAAACAGACACAGGTTCTCCCTTTCCTCTCCTCTCAGGTCCACTTCAGCACCCAATTCAGGGGAGGGGGTCTCCCCAAAAACACGGGGCCCCTGGACCTCTTTTCGCTTTGTGTCTGTGAGGGATTCTAGTCCTGCTCGGCTTTCATCCCTGAATGGGGGGGAGGGGGTGCCATCGCATCAGACACTCAGTTTCCTCACTTCCTCAGTTTAGCTCCGCTTGACTTTGCTGGTGTGGTTTTTAGAATTTTAAATGAATGTCCTCTATCATCCCCCCCCACCACCACCCCATAAAGGACAACTATTATGATTATTATTATGATTATTATTATTAACAAGAATATAATAATAATAATAATAATAATAATAATAATAATAATAATAATAATAATCTCCCCACACAGACCCCCTGACCTAAACCCAAGCCTGAACCCACACCACGGTTTGGCGGCTGGTGCTTCTACCTGCAGGGCCAGGTGGGCTGGCGGCTGCTCTGCTCCATGCCGACGGGAGATGAATACGTGTCAGCGCAGAATGCATTATTTAGGACCAGAGGATGCCGGATGAATTATGAATCTCCACAAGAGAGGAGGAAGACTCCACGCCTGGCCGAAACAGGCCACCGCGTGCCGCTTGTGCGCCACGTGTGCGTGCGTGTGTGTTCGTGTGCGGCGCGTGCACGTGAGCTCATGGGAGTCTCCAGGTGTCAAAGGGCGGGTAGAGGATTCGTGAGCACAGGCTTCTTGCTTCGTGAGAGCCTCGTTCCCACGTCTCCTGTGTCTCAGCCCTTACGGGAACATCGTGTGAAATTTGCCTTTTCACATGTGAAAGTCCAAGTTTCACACGCGAATTTAACGTTTTCACATGTGATCGGCTTTTTTTTCACACGTGAATGAAAATTTCCACAAATGCGAAAAAAAAAACAAAACGCGACATGAAATTCCACATTGTCACATGTGGCTGGCTGTTTCGAATATGCACTACAATTTCCACATGTGAAAACAAAAGACGTGCCTCGAAATAGCGCAGGTTAGCTTCTCCCGCGCTCATCTTACACGCGGGGATCATTTTTACAGTTCACATGCGTACTCTTCACACGTTGGGCGTGGTTTTTTTTTTGGCGAGGGCGGACGGGGGACGGCCATCGTCTCGCAGAGTCTCGCGCACACGTTGGCTCTGGTGGCAGGAGGCTGCGAAGCGGGAGGAGTCGAACGGAGCCGAAAGAGGAGAGCGTTCGCCCGCAGTGTCGTCATCTCTCTGCCTCTCCCTTCTTCCCTCTCTTTCTCCGACCCTGAGAGAGGAATCAAGCTCGCTGAAAAACCCTCCCGTGCATTCTTGCAGTGCATCCATATCTGCATGGATTGTGGCAAGGAAAGATTATGTCAAATGCATGCGCCTGTTGTATTTTTTTGTGTGTGTGCCTGAGTGTGCGTGTGTGTGTGTGTGTGTGTGTGTGTCTTTACGTGCGTTGTCTTCCACAATGACCACCTGCAAGCTCAAGGCTGCCGAAATCTCGCTCTGTTTTCTGTCTAATACTCTAAATCCACTGTCTCTTTGAGAGTTGTAAAAAAATATTGTCTTTCTTTCTTGTCCCTTAATTTTATATATTCCAAAATAATCACGTGTTTCATGTTTCCTTCTACAATATGTTTTCTTGGAAACATTAACATTTATTTTAAGAGTTTGTAACCTGTAGTCAGGTAAAAAAATTTAAAAATTAAAAAAATTAAAATTAAATACACTGCAGAGAAATGTACAAATCTACCCCCTAATGTACTTTATGTTAACCTTTCTTCAATAATGTGTTTCAATTTTTCATTTTAGCGGCTCAATTATTTTTGATTGCTAAATAAACAGAAAATTATATTTATGTTGTTACTAAATTGAAACAGCAAAGATACGACAACAAACACACGGGGAAAAGCACGATTTGAATATGCTTTGAATTGCAATGGCACACCCAGAGAGACGTGGCTGAAGCGCTGTTGAAGCCCGTGTCGCGAGGGAGAGCGCATTTGTGCGGCCCCGGTGTGAGGAGGGCGTAGCGACAGGCAATATCGGCACTGACGGTGTTCCAGCTCTGGTGCCACGAGAGATCACAGTCGCCGTCCTGTTTGACAACAGACAGCTAACCCCTCCCCGCCCAGTTCCAACTGTAAATCTTACAGCTTCGCCCATGTCTCCCACTCCCACCCCATCCAGAACCCCTCCCCCACACAGCCCACCAGTGTGGGTCAGCGGTAATCCCTGGGCAGGGATGGTAGGGGGGGTGAGCCCTTGTTAATGAGGAGTGGGGGGGGGGGGGCATGGTTGGATGGGCCTTCAGTCTACAGGGACTGCTTGGAGAGACAGAGAGGCTGGCTGTGTGTATTGTGAGGTGCAGGACTGTGGCATTGTATGCTTGGCACATTAGCGTCTGCTTGTTCTGGGATCGGCATTAGCCTGAATGCTTGTGTGTCACAGCCTTGCACCCCCCACCAACCCCCCCCCCCCCCCCCCCCACCCCACAAAGACTGCATAGGTAGGAGCTGTTGTTTCAATTCCACATGCTCTGTCTATCTTTCTAACCATCTCTTCCGCTCTCTAGTGCTTCTCTTTGTCCCACTCGTCCATTCAGATTACTCCCTTGCTTTCCCCTCCTGCTCCTCTCCCTCGCAATATCCTGCTCTCTCTTTGAATGGGGATGTTTACAACAGCACTTTATTACTGGACCTCACAGGATGAATCAGCACAGTGGCAGGTATTAGCAGATGCTAATGTGAACAGAATATTGGCACCTGTGCTTAATACTTAAATAATTTTCTTTGTCTTATTCAGCCGAGCATACGTTCAGTGTAACAGGCACATGTAGACTGGTAATATGTCAGCAGGCAGAAACAGCATGTACACAGCTGGCTCCTATTTTAAAATTTCCTGTAAAGGGGTGGTACTTTGGTACAATGAAAAAGAAATCTTCAGTTAGTATTGATGGCTATTTAAACATATGTACAACAAATAGCATGCACATAGCTCATGGGCTAGCATGCACGCCATTTTCCCTAAGAATTCCCAGAGGCAACCGGAAAGGAGTACATTACTACATTAGAATGGAGCTCCTCCAGTTCTCCTCCTTTTCACACTTACTCTCCTCCCCAACCCCAACCCCAACCCCCACCTCTCTCTCTCTCTCTCTCTCTCATACACACACACACACACACACAAGTTCAAATGCAACATGGAGAATTAACTGGGACATAATACAGGTCACCGCCTCGCTTTCTAGGGCAAACCCCTAGCCCAGCATGCTTCCATCAATGGAAAAGGGCATGTAACCATGACAACAAAGCGTGCAACTGGCACCCTGACAGACATGCAGGAGTTCTTCTCCTCTTGTACCAGAGTGTTGCCATGGCAACTGCCTCCGTCAGGTGACGACCAGTGAAACGAATCCAAAGGATCATCGGTGGAGAAAGATAAGGGGGGTAGTAGTACTGTCACCCAAAACTGCTGGAGGACACAGGGCGAATAGGGAAATTGACAAACACATTGCCAATCGCGCCAAATATTACAGCGCCGTGAAAGCACCAACATCCATTCGCCTTTAAGGGCGCTCCACATTTAATACCAATGCGCCCATTAATTGCCCACAGACATCCAACCGGGTGCTCTCCTCGACGCCACCGATAAGAGCTTGAGTGAATTTAGTCATCTGGGTGAAATAAAGCAGGATCCGTTTTTTTTATCCTACAGCCTCTGTAAGAAAGGTACTTTCGCAAAAGGTGAAATATGTTAAATATATCCAAGTCGCATCATGCTGAAAATACTGGCCTATGATTACGATATGTTACATTTAAAAACGTCATTCCAGTTATACTGAAACCATGCATGATTCGGTGAATCTATACAAATGTGCGGTTTTTTCCATAAGTCACTGTCCATTCATATTTTACTAATCAAACAATTCGTTTTAATAGTGTCACCACCGCGCGCTCTTGGAACGCGCCTCTCCTGCTCTGGCACTTCCTCGAGGAGCGCGTCTCTAGCATCCAGAGCACCGCGCCCCTTTTCCCCTCCCCTACCTGTGGATTGTCCTCGATACTAATGCAGAACCGCTTGTGCCAAAATATTACCTGCCTCGTGACTCTGAAATACTGGACTTTTCCCACCATCCTATAAGGGCGAGAGTCGATTTCTATAGTTTCAGTTGGCAATACAACGATAGGCTAATATTTATTTATAAAAAGTCCTGTCCTATTAATTCCGTCTCATTTAAATCAGTCGGAAATGAAATTAAGCAATCTGATCAATAGGAATATATGGTAATTCAGCGCAAGAAAATGGAAATATAAACAGAAGTGACGTTTTCGTTCAAATGAAAACTGTTGCGTGTTGTCTCGGTCACGTCACCGTCTTCGGGCAGTCATACTCGTGTTTCGCAGATCTACGGCACTCGCAGGGCACACCCACCATACACACATTATGTACGAAATTATACAGAATTATCATCTCACGACTTGCAAATTATAGCACGGATAGGAGATCATAATAACTATCATTGCATTTAATTATTTTTAAAAAATTAACACTGCATTTAATTAATATCATGTAATATAAAATACTGTGTTCATAAAGTACTGACTAATTTGTCAGTGACCAATTGAAGATGTTTAAAAAATGTACTTTTGCCTTAGGATACCTCAGAACATAAAGATGTACTAATCTATCACGTTTGAAAAACAAATCGCCTTTCAATCAAACCAAGTGTAACTACGGCCCTTGATTTATTAAATATCTCGTCTATTTACACTCTTCCCCTCCCCCAACATAAACGCGAAGATTCTCCCCCTCTCAACAACAATCAATGCCTTTGTCCCCCCTCGTCTCTGCCCGCCAGACAAACGCACGTACCCTACTCTTCAGGCAACAAAAATACATTTTTTCACAGATTTTCTAAGCTTTTCCCTCAGAATACTCCACTTCGCAAAAATACTAATTCATAAACAAAGCAGCACCACCGAGACCAAACATATAATCGTAAATTACACTGAGCGGAAACAAAAATCGAATAATAGTTTGCTTACCTTTGTTGTCCGCTGTGGTACCAACTTCAGAAAAATGGGGTTATGAAAAAAAACGAATCTGGGGGGTTCTGATCAACAACAACACGCCCCTTGATAAATAAATGTATATATGTATTGCTGCTCTTTATAGTGCCACTTCACATGTATTTTCTGCTCGTGTCATCCACGCCCGTCTGTGAAGTTGTCTGTCTAGGCTGGGTCTTGCCTTTCACTTTGAATACGAATACCCACGTGGGTTCTCGAAAGGAACAAAATGAAATGAACGTTTTTACGAGCTGTAGATTATGTTCCCCTCTCTTGAATGGTTCCAAATGGGCTCTTTCTTTCTTGGTTTCGCTCCCACTGTTGGCGTCTCTCTGTGCTTCTGTCTCTCTCACCCTCTATATGCCCGCCTCACTGACTGACTGACTGAGTGACCGGGGGGGGGGGGGGGCGGTCGGTTGCGAATATAAAATCCTTGACTTCAGTGCTGTGAAGACCGGTCAGTTTAAACAGTACATTTGTATTAATGCGGTTACTGCTATTCTGTTATTGACTATTCTTAGTATGTCCGTTGTGATGATAGTGGGAATTCATATGCTTTAGTATTAATGACGTTTATTTTGTTGTTGACGAAGTAGTTCACCAGAGGTACTCAGACTGAACCATTTCTTAAAGTAAACACTAGAATAATTGGGCGGGTGTTGTGGTGTTATTAAGATCATAATCAACTCTTTTTATTAAAACGTTGCTGGGAAACCTTCAACTGCAGTTTTGCAAGACGGTCCTTACTGACAATTAAATCCACAGCACGAACATTAACGCCACTGTCCACTGGTTCCTCATCTTTCCTACGGTTCTGAACGCGAGGACGAATATGTAGGCCATTGTACGGGTATGAACATCACCTAAATATTGTTGGTCGAGGCTTCTTGAATTAGGGTATGGTGTTGCATTTGTTGGCCCGAATGAATGTTAATCAAATGCAGGTTTTTTGTTTATATGAGAGATGGAAGTAGATATATAGCTTTTGCGATGCATTGGTAATTTCTGAATTTTATTTACAACCTCCCAAAAACACTTTGTATGAGAGAGAAAGGGGGGGGGGGTCCTTTTGAATTCAGTGATAAATTTATTTCATTTATAATTTCCTCAGTTGCAACATTTGGGATTATTAAAAATAAGTTTAATCACAAAGAATATTTCACAGTATTCCACAGAGAAAGTGCTACTGCCAACAGCACAACCGTCTAGCCAGTTAAAGTGCGACAAGACCAATATCTAGCCACCACATCACAAGGATGTTGAGATTGTTTGTTGCTGCGTAAGGAAGACAGATGCTAGTCTGGGGTATGGGTAGAGGGAGAGAGGAATAGGTTTCAGTCCATTAAAAATTGAATACTCTAAAAGCTGTAATGCATATGGAGAGAGGATGGATGTGTCACTGGTCAGAGAGAGACAGAGAGAAATAAAAGTCTGAAAATCTTTAAAAAGTTTTGGTCGTCGATGCCGACAGAGGGGGTGATTTCCCCCTGATAAAAAGCACACCCCACTCCCACTAGCCAGACGGTCTGAAATACACATGATTTACGAGAGACATTCACAGATCTCAGAATGCATCTTTACACACAACATGAGCAGGAAGTCAGTGCAGAGACACTCAGGATGGCATCTACGAAAGCATGAATTAACCGATCATTTACTTAATTAACAGAATGTGTACCATTGGATGTAAAGCAAAGTGAAGATGTGGGAAGGTATCAGTTAACATAAAAGCCTGCTCACACACAGCCACAGCAGGGGGGGAGGTCGCAATGTTGTAGAGCAGAACATTCGTTCTTGTTTCACCTCTGGACACCAGCGAGTATTTAAAGCTTTGTGAGGTGAGGTTCAGCCTTTTGGAAGTTGCGCTGGTCACTGAGAGGTGTAAACAGTAAGGTGTAAAAAGCATGGCTCTGGAGGGGGGATGGGCTGGCCGGCTGTTGCCACGGTGCCCCGGTGATGTGCCCTGCTCTCCAATTCCTCTTCTCTTGCCAGCGGACGGAGGGACGTGCTGATGAAGAGGATGACCTCTTGGACTGCAATCAGATGGGGGTGTTTGAGGCTTGATAGTGTGGGGGTGGAAGAGTCTTTGGGAATGTGGGGTTCGGAGGTGGTACGGAATAATGGGGTGATGTCAACGTCCTGGTCTATTTTGCTGTGGAGGCAACAAAAAAAAACGAAAGAGGACCATTAGAAGAGAGAAAAGATGGGAGGGAGACAGATGCACAGAAAACTAGAGGGAAGAAAGGAGAAGCAGCAGAACAGAAGGATGGAAAGCTGCTAGTGAGGACAGAGAGAGGAGAAAGGACATGGGGAGAACGTGGAGAAAAAGACTGATGGGACAAAAAGAGGGGGAAGCACTTGGGAACTGGTGGAAAGGAAGGAAGAAGGGCAGCATTAAGGAGGAAGTAGATCAACACAAGAAAGCATGACAGATAGAGGAGGATTAAAACGCAGCGGGAAGAAGTAGGAGGCAGAAGCACTGGGGTGGGGATAAGAGGGGAGGGGGAGATAGAGAGAGAGAGATGGAGAGAGAGAGAGAGATGGAGACCAAATAGGTTGCCTGCTTACATAAAAACACTGAACACAGAAAGCAGAAACGAGGTCACAGAGCCAGCATAGCAGTCTCATGTACTATAAAGATCTCCTCCAGCTCTCTCAAACACACACGCCAATCTTTTGGCTGAGAAACACAAGGTCCTGCTAGGAGATGAGACGTGTTTGGCAGCATAGCTGTAGCATGTGGTTCCCACATTTCACGCGCTCACTGCAACAAACAAGCTCTGCGCATTGCCATGACAACAAGCTCATGCGAATCAGGACGATCGCAACAGACACAGGAACTAAGACACACCGTACAAAGAGCTCATTCCCCATTGTCTTCGAGGGATACAGATGTTTGGAGTCACCGTGCATACATTATTCACATAATTGAAGTTTTAGCGAGTGGGTCTACTGTGGTTTCCTAACACAGCCATCACAGGCTACTCTGGACAACAACAGATACAATTAGCCTGCTGAGCTAAACACCAAGGTGTGGCCTTAGTTCTTATCTCTCATAAATAATTAAGAACTTTCACATAAACTGTCGACATCCTAATAGGTATTAGTTTGCTCTCAGAATTCCATGAAGTCCAAAGTGAAAGCAGGTTGCAGATTCAAATCCTAGCCCTCTCTCAGTGAGGCTGATTTGCAAACTAATTCTGAAGCAAAATAAACTCTGAGCAGGAATCGCTGTAATTCACGTTTCTCCAAAAATGTAAATAAAAGCAGATGCTGACCACATTCCTATTTGATCAACACCTTTGTAATACAGATAAGATGCCAATATAGTACATTCTCAGAAAACATTAACCAGGTAGCATGACACCAGGATTTTTCCTGACCCTGGTTTCATCGTACCAAGCTTCAGTGGTTTATTTGCATGCTGTGAGTTGCAGTTGAATACAGAAATATATGTCACAGGTCACATGTCTGAGCAGCAGCAAATGTTTAGCATTTATCCAATGTGAAACCAAAACACATTTTCACACCTTACTTCACACATATGTGATAGAGTAGACTGCGAGAGAATTCTTAGATCTGTGCAATGAAGATGACACAAGGGACCTGGACACACTCAAATATGTGTGTGTGTATATGAGTGTGCATGAATGTGTGTGCAGGTATGTGTGTGGGTCATGTTTCCATAGGTGCGTGTGTGTGTGCATGGGTCATGTTTTCATACATGCCTGTGTGTATAAGTCTGTGCATGCGTGCATGCGTGTGTGTGTGTGTGTGTGCGTGCATGCGTGTGCGTGTATGTGTGGCACGTTTCCGTGTGTGTGTGTATAAGTCTGTGTCTATGTGTGTGTGTGTGTGTGCGTGCATACACGTGTGTGGCGCATGTTTCCATGTGTGTGTGTGTGTATGTCTGTGCATGCATGCATGCACGTGTATGTGTGGGGTATGTTTCCATATGTGCGCGTGTGTGTGTGGGGGGCATGTTTCCATGCGTGTGTGTGTGTGTGCGGGGCATGTTTCTATACCTGTGCGCATGTGTGTGGGGTATGTTTCCATGCGCGTGTGTGTGCGCGGGGCATGTTTCCATACGTGTGCGCGTGTGTGTGCGGGGTATGTTTCCATGCCGACGGGACAGGGGGAGGGGCCTCTCACCTGCATCCTGCTGTACACCCAGGGCAGCAGGCTCCGCACATTGCTGTAAACCCCCGGCCTCATCCTCTGCCCGCAGCCTGAGCCCCAGCTGGTCACGCCCACCAGATACCAGCGCCTGTCCTCGCCCTCACAGACCAGCGGCCCTCCACTGTCCCCCTGCATCAGGAGAGACGCCGCTCAGAGACACAGCACGCGAGGAAGAGCAGAGCTTCATACGGCCTTCTTCATAAAGCACGTGTAATACACAGTTTCCCTACTTTATATAAAGCATTCCAATGGGAGCAAAATGGTACATTAGTACCAGTTTATAAAGGTTCTTATGTATGTCTTATGCATGATGAAAAAATCATTTAAGAATATTTTCTGCATAACTCATAAAAGTGTTTTCCCCTTAGCTGAATACAGAATCATTTCTCAAAATACATTTGAGACTATTTGTGTTCACAAGAATGAAAGGAAGTATGCTTGCCCCCTCACTGAAGGTTTTGAAATGCTTAGGACCATAGGTCAAACTGCTTTTATGTTACTTTAACATAATGGACACATTATTTTGCACGTGCTATAGCACCTATAGTAATAACAGTGTCATCGTAAAAATATTTTGGATCTCAGTCTCTCTCAAAGTCTGTCACAGATCTCACAGAGAGAGAGGGAGAGAGAGAATACTACAGTATGATGAAAAGAAGTGAGACAGGCAGAGAGTAACTGGAGCAGACAAAGATACAGCAGAGCAGGGAGGAGAGGGAAGGAGAGCAAAACACAGAAAGTAGGGCAGATAGTTCTGTGTGTGTGTGTGTGTGTGTCTGTGTGTTTGCTTGTGTGAGTGGGGTATGTGTGCGTGAGCTGCGTGTGCCTGCGTGTGTGTGTGTGTGTGCGCGTGTGTGTGTGTGTGTGTGTGTGTCTGTGTGTGTTTGCTTGTGTGAGTGGGGTATGTGTGCGTGAGCTGTGTGTGTCACCGTGTGTGTGTATGGGCTGTGCCTGTGTGGGCTGCGTGTGCATGTGCATGCGTGTCTGTGTGGATGTGTGATGGCTGAATGTATGTGGAGGGGTGCAGGAATCAGCTGCAGGAATCTGATCCCAAGCCAGTGTGACTGTCAAACTTCACATCATTATCTCGGAGTTTATATTTAGCAGTGCCTGCATGGCCTTGAATTCTGACAGAAAACGTAAACACACAAAGCATAAGGAGGCAAAACCATGCAATGCACAATAAAGCCTTTTTCTTAGTGCACGCCAGAGCTGTTCCGAGTCGAGTTCCACTTTAATTCAGTCCTCTCAGGAAATAGATTGAAATTCAGTTTGTGAATAGTAAAATGGAAAATTCTCATTGAGCAGTATGGGCATTTATTCAATTCGTGAATTGAATTTCAATGAATTCCTGAATTGACTGAACAGAGATGGAACCAAACCCAACCCTGGCGTGTACGGCAGAAAAAAAGAAAAAAATCTAGTAGATGGATTGTGTTCAAATGTCAGACATCCTGCATGTCAGACGTGTCCGCAGTATGCAAAATGTACAAATATATGGCGGCTAAAAATCCAGCCTCATTCACAGTCTTGCAGATGTTGCTGCTGTGAGTGACGTTTCCAGGTGGCCGCTTTCTGCCCACGTGGATGTCAGCTGGGGGCGGGGCTAAACAACACACCTGACAGGAGTCTCTGCCCCCATCCAGGTCTCCGGCACACAGCATGTTATTGGACAAGTTGCCGCCGTAGACCTTGCTGCTGTTGCAAACGTTTGTGTCGATGAGGTCCACCCGCACCTTCATCAGCCTCCAGGATCCTCGGTCTGTAAAACAAAGTGCGTGCGGCCAAGCACATGCACACACACACACACACACACACACACACAATCACGCACATTGGCACCGTGTTGCTCCATCAGACATGTTGCAGCCTCTACCCAGCCAAATGCCCCAAACAGTATTCTCCAAACGGTCACTCAAATAAATTTCTCGCATTTACGTAAGCAGGACGATACACTGCCACTCAAGGGCCACCCTGACCGTGGTTCTGCGGTACAGGCTCCGCCCCCCCTCTCTAGTCAGATCACATGGTTCCCACTGGTTCTCTGAAAGAGTCCCCTGCTGTTTACCACCCAACTCTTTACACTCGGCCTCTGTTGCTCGGTTCTTCTCACTCTTTCCTGCCTTTCCCTCCCTCCCTCCCTCCCTCTCTCCAATCTCACCAGCTCTCTCCTCAGTCGTCCCATAGCCGGTGGTCCAGCACAGTGCCCTGCTGCTGAATTTCTGGTTGAAGGCAGGCAGACAGACTGGCTGGATGGTGGCTGGAACACACACACCAAACACACACACACACCCCACACACACCACACACACACAACACACACATTAGACGCTCTACCAATATACAGAGCAACCCCTCAAGACTGATCCATAGCGAAGGGTAGTGTTGGGGAGGCGGCGCATTGTCTGTTTGCAGTCACAGCCAGACTCACAGGAAAAAGCCACAGGCCGAGTGAGCTTCAGCAGGGCGATATCCTGGTCATTTGTCTTGCTGTTATAGTTCTCATTCAGGATGACGGTCTCCACGTAGTACGGGTCGGGCAGGTCGTCCTGGCTGAAGTTCCCCACGTACACCTTCCAGTTGGCGGCGGCCGATCCAGAGGGGGTGGACCTACAGCCAGCAGGGGGAGCCAATGAGGAAATGAGCACACCAATGACAGACGGGTGTCAGCTGATGTATTTTATTTAGCCACACCAAGCAGTCTATTCCCTTTGCACTCGGACTGAGAAAATAATTTTGGGGGGTGCCAGGTTCTGTCCCATTTTGGCCATTATTTGGGATCACCAAATGTGTTATTCTTACTCATCAGCACTAGATTGTCAATTGTGTCCTCTGTGTATGTGCAGGCAGTCTAAATCTCCTCTAAAGCACTAGCCCACAAGCTAGGGACATGCTACAGGAGAACTACCGCCATGCTACAGGAGAATAAGCACCATGCTACAGGAGACCTAGTGCCCTTGCTATAGCAGAACTAGCACCATACTACAGGACAGGTACCTAGCGCTATGCTACAGGAGAACTAGCGCCATGCTCCAGGAGACCTAGCGCCCTTACTACAGCAGAGCTAGCACCATACTAGAGGAGTGCTAACTAGCGATATGCTACAGGAGAGCTAGCGCCATGCTACAGGAGACCTAGCGCCCTTGCCACAGCAGAGCTAGCACCATACTACAGGAGTGCTAGCTAGCGATATGCTACAGGAGAGCTTGTGCTATGTTACAGGAAAGCTAGCGCCATGTGACAGGAGAGCTAGCATCAGGGCTGAGTGAATTCCCAGGGACGGAATTATATTATTCTCGGGCCAGGGACAATAATATTTACCACAAGACCACAGACCACTGGGGTCTCCCCTCCTCCAGCGTCCCCCCCTGACAACAGCCCAGGCTGCCACCATGCTACAGGAGAGCTAGCACTATGCTACAGGAGAGCTAGTGCCATGATACAGGAGAGATACCACCAGGAAAGAGAGCGAGCGTTGCCTGGAGAGGGGGATTTCTCACTGACGACGTCACTAGACATCTGTTGAACATGTAGAGGCTACTTACACATTTCCCAGTTGATAAGACCGTGAGTGGCATACTTTTGGCCTTAGCCAGTTATTAAACACCATATGCCTGCACACATTTTTAAATATCCTTGCTTTTATTATGTCTACATCACAGACCTTTCTCCAGGTATTGAGGTCCATCTTGCATACATGTTCAACTATACAAGGTAATTCAGTTCATAGCCTTCATCTAGAAATCAGCTTCCACTAACTGTTAACAATGGACCTCAACAGTATACTAATGAAAATACCAAGAGAAAATATGCATCATAAATATTTCTTTTAATACAGTGTATAATTTCACACGTACGCTAGTTATTTTCTCATTATGTTTGCATCATTCTCAACCCAGTTGTCATTATTTCTATTAAGCTATTTTACTTGTATGAATAAATTTGCAGTTACTTGCTCGTGGCCTACGTGCCAGCGCGTTTCAGCACTGACCTTGGGAAGCAGTGAGCAGCGGTCACCACGAAGTCCGGAGCCACCAAGGAGCCTCCGCAGACATGGGCGCCGAGATAGTGCAGCGAGACCTGCCAAGGCCCCTCACCCGCCTGCGCCACATCGCCCCCTATAATCCGGGAGGTTGACTGCTGCCTCCCACAGTCTGGGGCGCCGGCAGGGGAGGTAGCGACAGGAACGAGGGTGGGAACAAACAGACGGAAAAATGGGTAAATAGATTTTAAGCTTATATCACATCACAACTTCAAGAATTATTGCATGAACGATAACAAAAAGCACAGTTCTTTCTAAATCTGCATGTGAAATTTTAACGGTATGTGACCTATACGCTTTGGTTTGGAGAAAAAAACAAAGCAAGCAGACTGCTCCCTTCTAAAGACAGTTGTTAGACCTACTGTCATACAAATAAGATTAGCATATCTTTTTTCCAGTTCACAACAAGTTTCCATCAGAATATGGATCGACCACTAGTCACATGTTCAAAATACAATTCATTTATTTTTCATTTTTGATATTTAGTTTTTTTACTGTGAAAACTGAATTTTAAATCAACACTTCACATTATCAAAATTTTCTCAGTAAACAGAGAAACCAGACACATTTTTTCATTCCCTTATATTATATATATATATATATATATATATATATATATCATTTTTTTTTTGGAATGACCAATCATACAAGTCCCATTTCACTGCAACATCTTCCATCAGTTCTAGAGAATGCAGGCTAGCCAGGGGACCAGAGATTGACAGTCCCCTGAATCTCGCAGACTCCAGCAGCTGCCGGGGGTAATCCGTGGGAGTGGTAAGCGGACGCTGTCTCCAGCTCCTATATATCTCGATGAGACTGGCGCATGCATCCTCTGAATCGCGTGCGCAGTAGCGCCCTCTGCAGTCCACAAAGCTCAGCTGCGCAGGTGCCTCGTTGGAGGACTATATGTACTTATCTGAAGCAGGCGGATTCCATGCATCAGCCAGAGAGTGAATCACACAACATGTGTGGGGGGAGGAGCTAAGGCCAATTACGCACCGCTATATTGACCTGCCAGCCAATGACGGCACCGTAAAAGAGCTGTAAACCGACCAACTACAGCACGTTCACCACACATCACCAACTACAGCACATTCACCACACATCACTAACTACAGCACATTCACCACACATCACCAACTACAGCACATTCACTGGAATGAATACACTGTAGTTCTGTTCTGTCATCCTGCATAATCAGGTTAGTATCTGGATTCAGAACCTGGAGATTTTTTAAATTAAAAATCTAGTTCTAGTCAACAATTCAGGATGAGCCTTCCCCATGAAATCAAAGCATTCAGAATACATGAAACTGGGAAATTTCTGGAAATGCACTCTGACAAAGCAGATTTCCTATTAGCTGCCAGTAGACAAAAGTCTCCAGATTCTGCAGTTTCCTGGCCAACAAATTGTTCCACCCTGGTTTAATGGTCAAACATTTCTGTTAGAAAAGCTCATACCTACACACTCCAGAGAGACAGTCTGGTGTCCAGGACAGGAGGTGCTGTGTGACACAAGGAATACAATGCAATATAAGAGCAAGCAGCAACACCAGAGCAAAGATTACACAGTCAGCTTCCCCCACTCTGTGGTACCGATTGGTATAGGGCAAGAGGCAGGGGCAATAGGACAACCGATGGCGGAAGACAGCCATTATACTTGAATCTTAGGATAACAGTGATGTGCTGTAATATATCTGTGTGGAGGCAGGCATGCTGTGGCCCTACCTGATGTTGACCTTTCCATGGATCAGCTCAGGCCCGCTGCTGATGACTGTGAGTCCAGTGGAGGGCTGAGCCTCTATACTTCCTGTCTTATAGCTCCTGTGGGGGAGAATTAACACACATGTGCACGCAAGCACACACAAACAAGCAAACATACACATATGTACACACACACACACATACACACAAGTGCACGCATGCAAACACGCAAATGCACATTCACACACAGACACATATAGTAAGTTTGTAAGTCGAAAATGTGATATAAATATTAAATAATACTGTATACACGTGCCAATTCCCTGTGAACTGGAGCAAAGGTGCACTTGCTAGTCTTCACCAGTAGGGGGCAGGGCATGCACATTTGATTTGAGCAACCTTATCCATCCCAGCTGCTATCATACAGTACTTGTGAGTTGTGAGTAACTACAGCAACTGCATGGATACATTAACAAACAGCATTCCATCCTGTGGGTGACTGTGACAAGCAAGTGAGAACAACGGCACGGAGAATCTCTGTGTAATGAAGTGGGGGGGGGCAGAATGGAGGGGGTCTTACTTTCGGAAGCCCATCTGGTCACAGGTCTGGTCGGCAGTATTCTGGTCCCAGCCCTGCGAGCACACCGGCAAGAAACGCTCATCCTGAGCGGTCCGGACCAACAAAAGAGCGTTCTGCCCAAATCTCACTGCAGAGAGAGGGGGGCGGAGGGGCGGGGAGGGGAGGGGGTGGGGGTTTAGAAAGAAGGGGAAGAGATGGATGGAGGAAGCACAGACGAGGTGGAAGCAGAGAGAAACAGAAAGAGAGAGAGGGATTAGGGGAAGGCCGTTTGGGATGGGCAGTATTATCATATCTGTTCCGATTGTCTGTCACATCAATGTGCTGGTTTGTATATTTCATTTCATTTTTTATGTGATTGCAGAATCATTTGTGTGATTCTGTCCTTATCTCTGTCTCTCTCTTTGTGCTGTATGGATTTCTTTGTCTCTGTGTCACTGTCTGCATATGTATCTTACGGCGGCCATCGTATTATTTGTATATGCCGTACATACGCAATCTGTTTTACTGTCCGTTTGTCTGTCTGTTTTGTATATCCACGCTTCCGGGTTTCGATCTGATGTTTAGTGTGCTTGTCTAAGTCTGTCCATCTGTCTGATTTTCAGTATGCTTGTCTGTCTGTCTGTCTGTCTGTCTGTCTGTCTGTCCGTCTGCTTGAACGTGCGCTCACCACAGACGGTTTCGTCGCTGCCCATCTCACAGTCATGCTTCATGTCACACAGCACTGTGTTGTTGGGGCAGGTGTCCCGCATGGCCAAGCTGGGCCGTTTCCCCATATTGCCACCGCCGTCATGGTCGTCGCTGCCGCCATCGTCGTCGTTGTCATTGTCGTTGTGGTTGTTGTTGTTGTTGTTGTTGTTGCTGCCAACAGCAGTCCACTGCCTGGAGCTGAAATGCACTGTGTGGGCAGACAGGAGGAGTGGACAGAGAGGGAGAAAGAGGGATACAGGGGAGGACAGAAACAATGTTTACATGTCAGTAATTAATGCCGTTAGCCAAAGCAATTTACAAAAGTACATTATGCATGGTAAGTAAACACCATGAGAGCCAGAGATAGGTACAGCCATACAATCATAATGAATGGCTCCTTTTTTTTTAAGTTTTTTTTTTTTTTGACTGAAACATTGAGTTAAATAGAGACAGTGAGTTTTAAGTATGCATTATCAGTAATGTAAAGTTGAGTTTTGTGACATTTCTGGAAGACAGCCAGTGAATCTACCTTTCTAGTGTTCTGACCGTCAGGACAAAAAATAGCAAGCAAAAAAAATAAAAAAAAATTAATTAATGGCCAAGGTCATTCACGTTGTAGTGCCTCACCTCCCAGCCAGATGGCAACAGCGAGCAGCAGGAGCAGAATCGTAGTCACTCCCGAGCCCCCATAGCAGCGGGCACCACCGCAGGACAGCTTCTTCTTCCTCTGAGGAACAGCTGGGAGACACAGAGGGTACTGGGTCAAACAACCCTTCTAGGATGTTGTGGCAGTGGTGAGAGAGCCTTTCCTGCAAACTGGATTATGAGGGAAGCACTGTGACACAGAGATGAAATAACAGCAGAAGATGGCCGGTTTAAATAAAAGCCCCGCGGTCTCTACCTCAAAAGCCCATCTTGTGCACTGTCACAAATCACTATTTACATTAAGGGCATATACTGTAGCAGACACTCTTATCTACAGAAATAAGATTCTTATATTCATTACATACAATCCGTATCTCCAGAAATAAGATTCTTATATTCATTACATACGATCCGTGCACACAACTGGATATTTACTGAAGTAATTCAGGTTAGGCCTATCACATCCCTAACCATTACCTTATGCTGCCACCCTCTCTGAGAGAGAGGCAGAGAGGAAGACAGAGAGAAAGAGAAAGAAAAAGAGATATAGATAGAAAGAGGTAGAGACAGACAGAGATTGAGAGAGAAAAACAGAAACTGTGAACTGCGTGAGTATAGCCTAACCAGAGAAGAAGAGAGAGCTTACGCTGGGCGACGTGGGGTAGGACCACAGGTGGGTGAGGTTGAGGGACATATTGGGGCTGGCTGGGGGGGTACAGCCCTCCCCCCGTCCCGTAAACTACCTCTTCATACGACTTGAGGGGGGGCCCGAGCTGCACGGCCACCGAGTACGGAGGAGGGGGGTCATTCTGCGGGGGGCGCAAGAAATTTTTTTTCATTAACATGCTGAAGACATTCATTAAAGTCGCGTCCTTCATCACAGTCCGCAAGAACTACAGTCCCCACAGATTGAGATCAAGGACGAGTCACATGACCTGGAGAATCAAAACCAGGCCTAAGGAACGCAGGTGAGGGTACACCGGAAAAAACTCAGGTGACTGGTCATGTGACTGGCTGAGGGATAACATCTTACCTGTGCTGCTTACTGTAAACCAAGAAGAGAAATTGCCTTTTGAAAAATTACAGTTTAATATTGCAATAACGGAACATTTGTGTCATATATAGAGTTTTATCCATATATTTCGTCCTATTTTATTAAATTTATTTTCTCAATTCAGGGTGTTTCTTTCTTGGATCCTTATCTATTCTTTATCCTTTTGTCATTTGGCTCTTTGAACCTACGTGGCGGAGCCAGTGGCTGTAAGTTAATATCAGTAACTTAATTTACAAGTGAGGCTATTCAATGAATCAAGAACACTTCTGGCGTTGAGTTTTGAAAAGCGATCCCTGATAATCCAGTTATGAAAGGTACTGTAGGCTACCTAATGAAAGGAGATTGACTAATCATATTCAGCTTTACTTTCATCTCTGGCTTTGACATTGGTAGAAAAACCTGGAGCTCTATCGACTGAACCCTGAGGGGCTCAGCCAGTCTTTAGGCTTCAGAGTCTTCATTTTCTCATCACGTTCTCCAAATATTGAGTCACCTTCCCAGGCTCAAAGAGACATTCGAAAAATGTAATGATCAATCTATGAAGTCTTGACAATCTTAATCAATCGTTAATTAACAATCTCTGTCCACGGTCTAAACGCTCAAACAAGAAGGACGAAACACGGCAAAAAAAAAAAAAACGAGAGCGCCAAGTTCCCCTTTTGGTGTAGCCTTTGTTTTAGGTTTCACCTGGCGAGCTCTATTACAGTCTTCGAGGGCTTCCGCCAACGGGCTACTGGACAAACAGGCTTCCCGTGACCATGACCCAAAAAGTCAAGAGTCTTCCGGTGGAGCCACTCCTTGAATTATACAACCTGCAAGCCCATTGTCCCGGCTGGGTCGTCATTGGAGCTGCTCCTATTAGGTATTTTTCCTTTTGGGGGGTTGGGGGGTGGGGGGGGGGCAGGGGCTTGGGGGCGGTGAAAGTGTCCTACACGGTTTGGCGTGTCAACAAGACCACAGGAGAGGGGATTTGGCGCTTCACCTGCCAGCCTGATTGGTTAACTGCAGTGGTGTGTCATTCGGTAAAAACCAGACTGCTGACGGTCTCTAATCGCCCCTCCCCCAATATTAATAACAACCGCGAAAAAGATACTATATTTTTCCAGGAACAAATCCGGACCGGCTGGGCTCAGAGTTCGGGTAAATAGGGTGCCAACCAAAGTGCACAGATGGCTACACATACCGGATAAACACACAGTATAAACATACTTCAATTTACTTTCATCCATGGAGTGTTTACAAGATGAGGAGAGGGATGCACTGTTTATTAAAATGTGCTTCCTCATTCTTACTCAGTGAGAGCTTGGCACTGTAAAAGTTTTTTTTTTTTTTTAAGTTTCCCTGTATATCAACACAATGCAGTCAGTTCACAAAGGTAGGCCTGCCCCACTGGTGAAAAATCTACACCATTTTCACACACAGCATCCGAAGTGGGCATCTACCTTCTCCAACTGCTTATTTATGATTCTATTACACCTGAGAAGTGCTCAGGTAGATCACAGGTAACCTATAGACCAGGGGGAGCGGCAGGTGTTTGATACGAAAAGTCGTCCCACAGAGTTTAACCCTGCCATTGTGGGTCACAGAATGGCTGCCAGTGTCCTCTACCCTAGCCCGAATATGGGAAACAATGCATATAAAGACAGAGAGAGAGAGAGGCCACAACATGAGATGGGTGGGAGCCAGGAAGGAGGACACTGTTGATGGCATTTAAATGAATTTGTCAGGGACAATAACAGCCACCCAGATTTGGGCAGTCATTAATAATACAAGAAAAGGAGGGTCCCATACAGGAAGAACAGTTTTAGTCAGAGATATGTAACCATCCTGGCTGATAGAAGCCTGTTGGCATCCCTCGCATCACTATGCTTTACTTGAGAGGGAAAAAAGAAGGCCAATCGTGGCTTCCATTCCCTAAAACCATATATCGTAGCCACTCATTTAGGCAAGCCAGTTTTTTGACTGCTGTTCGAGGTCTCTTTTTTAAAAATAAAACAAGAATTCCACGCCACAGGTCAGTTTGGCATATGATTCGGCAGCTATTTCTGAACAGCGTATACCCTCATACAGGAGAGCACAAATGCAGTCCAACTCGTTTGAGAGGACAAAGAGGGAGGTTTGTCTGATGTGACGTCACGATTCCCCCATCGCTGCTCCAATCCTAACACAGTACCCATATGTTTTTATTTTACTGTGGATTTCCATTTCAATGTAGATTTCTTAAAAATCCCATCTTTTCCCCATTTTGGAAGTTCCAATTTTTCCATGCTGTCACATTGCTGTTATGCCACTAACACCTGTATTTTTTAAATTGTATATTAGTTCATGCCTGACACAGTCTTTCCACTCTACGCTGAGCCTGCCACACTGTCTTGTCAGTAAGAGGATCACAATGACAATATGTTTAACACTTCATTGTGTTATTCTTGATATTTGTTTGATGGACGCACCAGTTATCTCGGCTGTGTATGTTTAAAAGATCAAATGAACAAACAGGAGACAAAGTGCGGCAGAGCCCTCACCTGCTAGCCAGTGAGCTTAAGTGAAGCTCAATGTGTGGCTCAATAAGCCAAAAGCATAAAACAATGGCCAAGACAGCTGACCACACAACAAGACATGCAGCATATTACACTAGAGAACAGCTAGCACCAATCAGGGGAGAGGTGCAACTCTCACTGAACTAATATCATAGCCCAGGGTGGGGTGGGATTGGATGGGGGGAAAGGGCGGGGGGTGGATTGTTGAGGAACTAATGTAGCAGTAACTCGAGGAACCAAGGTCAACTGAAGCCCACCCACCCCTCCCAGGTGAGACAAAGCCAATTGTTCTTCACCCCTGCGGTCTCCCGGTAACACTTGGCTGATGAAAGGTGCTTGTGAAGAGCAGGTGATAGAACTGAGCCTGAGCCAGGCTGTAGTGCTCATTTAATGTAAGATTTTTTTTTTCATTGTGACCACCTCCCTCCCTCGCCTCCCAAACAAAGAGTTTTAACTGGTTCAGACAGGTTTGGCCTATCCTGGGTGAATTCACATAGAACAAAGACAATTACTGCAGTGCAAAACCTGTTCAGTACCTAAAATACCCCAAACCAAACCTGTCATTGAGTTACAAGCCTGTCTTGGACCAAACCCTCCTCCCCATATGCAGTTTAAAGTTTTAAATTCCCTGAGAGATTCCTGAAGTCTTTCAGATGTTTGTTTCCAGGAAGTAACTCACAATCACTCACAGAGAAACTGACCAAAAACCCAAAAGCAGCCCTGATTCTGATCAGGCTATCAGCACAAGTAAGCCTGTGGTGCAACAAGCTCAGATTAATTAAAAATAAATAAATAAACCCAAATATAATAACAATAATGACAGTAATAAAACAACAACAAAATAATAATAATAATAATAATAATAATAATAATAATAATAAACTCACAAAGCATTATGCTTAAAACATTTTTTTTAAAAAGCTGTTTCATAAGATTTCTTTCTATAGCTGGCTTCTCATGTTTCAAAAATTAAGAAAAGGCTATAAGTTCACACCTGTTTTGAAATATAAAATTAAACACAGATGTATCTTTTCACAGGTCTAACGGACCTACAATATCCATACATATAAAATGATTCAACATCAGGGAAAAAAAACTGAGGGAAAAATACATTGAACGTTATATTTCCTTTTGTTAAAAAAAACTGGCCCAACATAGGAAGACTATCTCCATACAGGGCTGGTCTTCAGCTTCTAAATATTCAAGCCTTTCACAATATTTAGGTCAAAAGGACTAGGCGCCATGGGAAAACGCTTATGATAGCATCAAATATAAAGGGAACGACGTCCACCGAGGCCTTGGAGACCTACTTTTAGCAAAAGTTTTCCAACTTTAAATCTGGACCATCTATGCAGTCCAATAAAACAAATCAAAACAATCCACTCCTGCTCTGAGCAGTTTAAATGTTTCACTGGGAGACTGAGCAGGACGCATAACAAAGTGATCTAAATAGGATACAATCATATACGTGAGCATGGTGATCGCCCATTGATCTGGTCAAACTGTTCTGTCAACTGCTATTATAGTGTTTTTCCCCCATCAACTGATATATGCGAACATGAAATTAAATCACATACACTCACAACATAAGCGCGTACACACATTCACACACGCAAACACACCACAGCGTAAGAAGAAAACATCCTCGGTTCAGCCAGCACCAGGACAACAAGTTCATTGTAAGTTCGGAGACCGAAACATTTCATAAAGTGCCAAGATCCACCCCATTGTTTCAGGGTACTTGAGAGGTACCAGTTTGTTATACTACCTGGCCCAAGAGGCATTAAGTCAATCAAGAAGAGGGAGCAGTACCCACCGCGTCATGTTGATCCATCGGGATGAAGGGACTGGGGAGAAGGTGAGCTGGCGAGTGGGAGGTAAGTTTGAACGCACTTCGGTCCCTTAGGGAGCAATCACAGCATGCTGACGCTTCTTCGTGAAAACTTCCTGGCCAGCTTTCATTCGCTCCGTCTGTAAGTGACCTCCGTGCCTCACACAGGTGGGCGTTACCACATCCTCCCCTTTTTCTCAGGTTCTCTCTGTCACGCGGGATACCGCATAGTACCACCCCACCTGCGGGACCGGTTCCGGTGACTGCTAACTTATAAATACCGGATACCCAGCATCACAGTCATAAAACACGAAAAAAACTTAATTCCGTTTTCACGGGCACCAATCCAATGGCCATAAAAATCATTTAAACCAGTTATAGCTAGAAAGTAAGCAAGTAGGCTAAAGTAAGCATCGGGTTATCGTGCACACCGTGGCTTTCTACGGGGATCACTCTATGCTATGAAGTGACTTGATAAGTGTTATATCTCTGGCTTGAATCAAGCATTTATTGTAGCCTAAAAATCTAAAATATATCTGGAAATGTGTTTAGTTTACCTTTGAAACTTTTGGCGTTCTTAGTGTCAATGCTATCAAATGTATTTAATAATTCATTTTGTACTTTCTGCCATGTTTCCAAATAAATGTGTCTTGCTTCTCTATGTCTTCCACTGAGACAAGTACTCCTGATGTCACCGCCGAACGTGATCAACGGCTTTGTTATGAACATGTGGGTGATAATCTATTATCTCTTATCCCCTTGTCTACTTCTGCATAGTTTTCTGTCCATAAAAATGCAGTGTCACGACAGCACTTTCACTAAAACCAGGGCAACTCAAACAGGTTTTGTGACAAACAGAAAGAATGTAAATGGAAGATGCATTAAATTCCTCCCTTCTGACGTTGTCTGCATTGCAGGCGTGTCTTATGAAAGTGCTGTGTCACAGCTGCATCGCAGTCCTTCCTTATGACAAGAAACACTTATCTTTTCTGCTGAACCGGTTAGTGTGTGTGCCGTGTGGATATTACATTACATTATAGGCATTCAGCAGACTCTCTTATCCAGAGCGATTTACACAATTTTTATATAGCATTTAAATAGCATCCATTTTTACAGCTGGATATATACTGAAGCAACGCAGGTTAAGTACTTTGTGCAAGGGTACAATGGCAGTGTCCTACCCGGGAATCGAACCTGTGACCTATTCGCCTGCATGTGGTGTGTGTGTATGTGCGTGTGGTGTGTGGAGATACAGAAAGTAACACCAGATGGTGGATTATCCCTGAACACAACCCTTAAAGAAAAAGAATAATAATAATGAAAATGTGATTTACAGGTCCATAATATAAAGACACACATATGATCACATGTAAGAGTGTGCATGTGTCCACTGCACTTGTGTGCGCTCTATATGTGTGTGTGTGAGTGTGTGTCTGTGTGGGTGCATGGGTGGTGTGTGTGTGTGTGTGTGTGTATGTGTGTGTGTGTGTGCGTGTGTGAGTGCATGTGTTTGTAAATGGGATTAGATTCCTAAATTAGATTCTATTTGTGTTAGTGAATTTATAATTGAGATGTAAAATAAGGCAAAGACAGCAAGAGGCAGGCCTAATTAGACAAAACGTGCATCATGGCCGACAATTAATCATTTTGTCATTTTAATTTGGTGTGATGACTGCTGCTTAAAGTCTTACTGGTTCTGCAAAAGCTCCATACTCGGCTATCTATGAACCTATTTCCTATTCCGTATTTCTTTTAAAATCAGTCTTTGGAAAGAAAATGATCCTTGATCAACATGCGCTATTATGTGTCTGACATTGCTATTCAGGCATTAACATGTGATCTCGTTTTGTATTGATGTCATCCTGTGTATGTCTACATGTGCATGGAGATGCCACTGAATCTTAACCAGGGAAGGGAGATGCTGCTGCACCTGCATCACCACATCCACCTCAGCTGCAGGTGTGAAAGGTGTTCGGATGGAATGGGCCAGTGAGAGGCTACTTGCTCAGGTTTCTTCACCTGTGGATGCTCCCGGTCCTCTGATGGAACAGGATTTTTTACAAAACTATAGAAAAAGGTGACAGGGTCTAAGGTGTATGGGAAGCTGGAGAATATTTATTATGTTTGTAATTTTTGTCACCCAACTGATTTTAGTCTGATTTTGGAATAAACATTATTTTCAATAGACTATGATATGTTTCTGTTTTAATTGTGTTGAATGAAATTATAAATATTTATTTTTTTCCCCATTTTTCTTTATTCAAACTCAGTCACACTGAGAGGAGGCACCCTATTTTACAAGTGTGCTGAATGTACACATAAAACACAACAATTCGAAAGGATCATAAGTAGTACAAGTAAAATAAATAAACATTTAAAATGAAATAAAAAAGTAACTTCAAATACTAATAAAAACTGAATAAAATAAATGAAATAAATTAAAGTAACCTCCAGTAACCTCAAGTCTGAGACAGGCACATGCCTATATATAACATCCCCATGGTCCCAGACAGAGAGAAATGTTGCCTCAACAATCCTCTGACTACAACCCGTCGCAAAACAAGACTTGTTCCTGCTCAGGAAACCAGGCTTCATTCTTAAATTTTTTTTCACCAGATTGTCACTGTGAGTTTTAAAAGTGAATTTGGTGTCAAGACAAATGCCTAGATGTTTATATGCAGAGACTTTCTCTATGTTAGCACCACTTGATATATTAATTATCAGGTTAGTGTATTCATTATTTCTTGTCTTTGGGAATAACAAGCATTTTGTTTTAGATTTATTTAGCACAAGCTTGATATTAACCAGTTCATGCTGCAAATAATTAAAAGCAGACTGAAGATTTTCAACTGCTTAAAAGCATACTTTATGACCAAAGCAATAAAGTATTCTGTCATCAGCATGTAAGTGGAACTTCGCAAAAGTTATCGTAGATACAATTTCATTAATATACAGTGTAAACAAGACTGGTCCTAAGATACTACCCTTAGGGATTCCTATTGTAACACTTAATGATTCAGATTGTGTACCACCTAAAACCACACACTGTGATCTGATTGGTAGGTCTTAAACCACTTGAGAGCGGTGGTATCTAAGACAATTATTGAGAGTTTGTGTAAAAGAAATGGATGATCAACCATATCAACGACCTTAGAAATGTCTATGAAAAAAGCTGTGCAGAATTAATGTCCAAAGCTGACACAATATCATTTTGAATGAGGAGGTAGCGTTGATGGTGCCATGTTCAGACCTAAAACCAGTCTGTTGGTGACATTAGATTGCATGGCTAGCCAGGAAGACCTTAAGCTGTGCATTTATCAGTGATTCTAAAAGTTTTGCAAAACAAGGCAACTTTGAAATGTGAGGGTAATTATTTAAATCACCCGAATCTCCCCCTTTATGCAAAGGGAGTACATGTGCAGCCTTCCAAATTCTGGGGATTACACTCTTGGTAATAGTCAGATTATATATATATATATATATATATATATATATATATATATATATATATATATATATATATATATATATGTGCAGAATGCATTGTGAAATTTGCGGTGCAGCAAGTTAAAGGAACAGACAGATCTCGACCATCAGCTCCTGAATTGTATGAGTTAATAGAAGCAAGTGCGGCTAAAACTTCAGATGAGGTGGGGGGTGGGAAGGAAAGAAACTGGGGATATTATGTCCCTCTATATAAGAAGTAGCTGATGTAAGTAAAGGGATGACACGGTGACTGTTTTCATGCTCTCTATCAAAGTTGGCCAGCACCAATAGAATGTTCATTAAAGGCGGCTCCTGTTTCCGGCATGCAGGTATTTACGCAATTTTCGTCATTAATCTGTATAATAACGTACGATTTGACGTAAGTCGCCACGCCACCACCCCTTCCAGTTCTCTCTGGTCTAAAAAAGATGTAACCATCAATAGTTACAGAAGAATCAACAACACTAGTTTTCAGCCAAGTTTCAGTCAGTGCTATAGGACATCTGTGTCAGCATGAGAGACAAGGATATTAATATGAACCATTATCTGACTTTGTAGTAAGCTTCTAAGTTTAAGTGTAGCAGACAAAAAAAAAGCCCTCATAGATTTAAAAAAACACTTGGATTATTCAAGGTATTAGGATTTGGAGTGTATTTTGAAATTGGAGCTGTGAAGGTAGTCAAAGCCTTATATAAATTGCTAATGTGGCTTGTAACATGAATGTAGGTTGATTTCCCACTATTGTGGGAATAGTGTTAATGGAATCTGATGGTCAGAGTCAGTATAAGAAAAGTCAGTATAAGAAAAGTTACAGTCCAAAGGGGGAACCATTGTGAGAGAAACTCTTACCCTGGGGGCATCGGACCCAGGGGTTACAATTACAAAAAGGAAATCTTGAAATCCTGGCTTGTGCTGTAGTTTAATACACCCATTAAACAAACACATTTTTTAAAAATCTGCATTTAACTATGTTTAATTTATTTAAGAACAAAACTCGTTGCTGTAGGCATACTGTTGCATTTACCACCCGTTAGTATTGTTCTAAAGAAAAATAGAAACATCTGACAAATATTTGACAAACAAAATGTATATATTTTCTAAATGCTTAACAACCATTTTTTTAGAAGAGATCCAGCATTTTGTTAATGAGGGAGTCTGGTCGTACCTGCCTCTTTCCCTCCCATATTGACATCTTCATGCCTTCATGTTGCCTCTCTGTGTATTCTTGGATAACATCCAGAGCACATTCCCTACTGTTCTTTCTCTGCCTCTTTTGAGATGTGTCACTTCAGGTCAATCCAGCTCTGTGATTCTCAAAGTCTGTACTGGGGTACCACTGTACATGCTGATTTTCATTCCAATTTGCAATTGATAATTGCAAGCCCAGGATTTTAATAAATAAGTGGTTAACTTTTTAAAACATATATTATTTTTTTTTATGTTTTGGGGAATCATTTACTCACGAAAGCTACATTATGACAGAAGGTTCCCCCTGCTGAATGCCCCTGAGGTTGTGGCTGGAATCGGATCCCCACCTCCTCTGTCTGGCCCATAGGTGGCAGTATAGAGCTGGTGGTGTCTCTTGATTGTGATGGAGTAGAGGCCACTACATTGAATGGTTGGATGTTGGTCCTGCGCCCTATGACCTTGTGCATGGTCTTGAATAATGGCCAAGATGACACCGTGACCTCCCCTTCGTCCATCCCAGATCATGTCGCTGGTAATAACAGGTCCTTATGAAGCTTCAAATGGAATAAATATCTTTATTTAAATTAGCCTAAATAGGCTACATCAAAAGCGATAACTTCAATGAATGCTTGAGCATTCTAATAATAGCCTATGCTGAAGATCACAGATTCAGAACGTGCACCTTGAATTCTTTTCAGGATTTTGCATATTATCTTACTCTGTTGGCTGGCAGCCAGGCTGGCATCGCTTTCTGATAAAGGGTAGACTGTGGCCATAAAGGGATGCACATGGTCACCAACAGGTATGCAATGCTCTTCAAATTGGTTTTAAGGGCCTAATGTGTGCCTAGAATGCATTCCCCACACTATTACACAATCACCACCGGCCTACATTGTTGACACAAAACAGGGATGGATCCATGGATTCATGCTGTTTATGCCAAATTTTAACCCTACCCTCTGCATGTCACAGCAGATATTATGATTTGTCATACTTGGCGGCATTTTTTTCCCATCTTCGGCCAGTTTTTGGTGATCACATATCCACTGTCACAGTAAACAAACAAAAAAATAAAAAATAAAAAAACGCAGAAAAATGTGATCTCATAGCTGTTCTGTTCGGCTAAGCAGTTGTTTTGCCAACATTAAATTTGTTCTATCCTAGGATGATCTCTGCTCTTTACTTTTGTTGATTGATAGAATCAAAGCCATTCATCTATAGTGTTGACACCTGACTGTAATTGGTCTTTGTCCAGAACATCAAGCAATTCCCTTCACTGACATATCTGGAGATACCCACTTCAGAGAAGGGCTCTTTAATGATTCAATAAAGGTGATGTCAAGCCCTCCGACAAACTACTTACACGGGGCAACGCTGAGCCCTCGCTGACGTGGAGTGTGTGAGAGCTCACAGGCAGGCTTTCAGGACGGGGTGTCAGGCTTGAGATAACCGGGCGTAAAGTCAGCTTAATTCCAAAATTTCACACCTCAGCAGTTTAAGCAAAATTAGAGCTGGGGGCTTACATGGTGCCCAAGTGAAGGGGAGTCAGGTATGCGTTCAAAGGTGTGGCCGGCTATGGGGTTTGGATCAAAGATTATCTGACAATAACTGGCACATTTGCCCATTTGAAACGTAAAGGAGAAAGAACATGCCTTTTTCTGAGAGGCTTTCAGGTTAATTATTTACATAATCAGTTTACCCAAAAAACTCTAGTCTTCTCCTGGCACTTGGAGAGGCAGCAGAATGCACTCCTCTCACCTTAGCCAAATGGGCACAAAATATGAGCTGTAACTCAACACATAAATGGAGTATTTTTAACACAATGAGGGGCTACTGTTTCAATTGGGTCAATTGAAATCGATCCCAGACACTGACTCACTATGCACCAGAAGTACTATTTGCTGTTGTTTTATTGCAAAGTATTATATTTGTTTTTTAATTCAAATAAGAAATATTCTCAGCTTTACATTGATCACTTACAGTGACATTTTAATGTGAATGTGCAAAAAAAAAACAATTGAGTTCAAGAGTGATTTTATTTAATAGTTTTATATATGTATACATTATATGTATATTTTATTTATGCCTTATTGGTATTTAGGGGAGTTGGAGATGCTAGGTAGGCAGTGTAATTGGAAGTCCAGTGCCAGCTTTTTTTTGTCCACCTATGGTGCTTAAACAGAGCAAATTTACATGTTCCAGAGCACACAAGGAAGTACCTCCCAACATCTATAGCGGAAGCTGCATTTCTATTAGTAGTTATGCTGTATGGCCAGCAGAGGGCGTCCCTCCTCCTTAACCAAGCAGAACACCAGCACCAGTGGATTTGTGGGAGACCAGATTAGTGGCTGGATTAACTAAAGTATCTCTTCTTAACCCATGTCCACTATGGTGTTTAATTTGGGGAGGATGGATCTCTCAGAACACTCATGTCCTGAACGTAGATGCTCAGTGTCTGTGGGCCTAATGTGGGGCAAGGTTGTGATTCATCGACTGTAGAAATCTTTATCCTGTTCAGCTGGAGATTAGCAAATTCAAGAAGGCAGCATTCACTGTAAAGCACGACATACTCTGTGGTTCTAAGGTCTTCCTATTTGAAAAAACTGTAATGAAAGATTCTGTGCTGGGAGGTTCTTCCTTATGCAGTGGGTTTCAATTTCAGACACCTGAAGGAGAACTCTCTTGGCATGTTTTGTGTTTTTCGAGCGTGACAATATCAAAATAACAGATGCAGGGGTGCAACAAGAATGCCTGAACAACTTTTAAAGGAGCACCCAGAAGAGTTCCGTTGATCTTATTATGATTCATTAAAACCTTAGGCTCTATAATTTTTTTTTTTAATTAATCCCCAAGTTTTCGGTGAACCGGCATAATGACACTAATAGAGCTAACTATATGTCAGCAACAGTGAAGCTAAGTAAACTTGACTCAAAATTGCTCATCTCATGTTCAGTGTATTACAGATGTCAAATGTCAGATATACGGTCCCACCCAACAGCGCTGATGTGGTTTTTTAACCCTGTGGGATAACCTCGTTTTTGTGTTTGACCTTATGAGAAGCCACGTGCTGTGGACTAGTGTACTTGTAAAGTCTCTACTGTGAGTCAGACTTGCTGCTTCTAAGGGCCTTAATGTTTCATTGGATGTGTTATCTGCATTTGTCATTAGTATGAAGTGCAGCTACCGAACTGGGGAAGTACACATCAATCAATGTATTTGACGTTACCTTTTCAGGCGAGGTTATGTGAAAGATTGACTTCTGGGTGGAAATCCTCCTGCCAGATCTGATCACACGAGGTTCCACCTATAATCTTTGGGCCTGGAATGTGCATCACTTCTTATTTGTGTTGCCGCAGCAACAGTCAATGGGCTCGTGTTTCTCTTTACTTCCCGCATACTGATATTTTCAACGGCTGACTCTAGACGGAAGCATTGAACCGTGGCTACCTCCATATCCATGGCCGTAGGAGAGCAGCCACCCCGCTGGAGGTGACAGCGTGGCTGGGACGTACCTGCCTCGCCACGCAAAAAGAGAAAAAAAAAGCAACTTTTCTCACGCCAGCCGTGCATGAAGTGCAACATCTGTCCCCTGACATGGCCGAGTGGTTCCGTCGGCGGGCTGCGGAGGGAAAGAGAAGCGGTGGCAAGCAGAAGGACACTTTGGAAAGACTTGTGCTTCCCCCGCCCTTCATTGAATCAGTGGGAGGGGGTTTCAGAGATGGAATGGTGGCTATTTTCATTCCCAAGACAAGAACAGTATGTAGTGGATAAAAGGTCAAACCAAAAACGAATCTTTTCTCAGTGGGGGGTGTCGGGGGAATTTGCAGAGCTGAAATGAAAACAGAAAAGTGTTAATTCCTCTTTCCTCATCCAAGAGTGGAGTTGAGAAGAAAGTTTCTTTCTCAGAGCAAGAGTAGGCACGACCAACAGGCACTGCAAAACGGCCGGGGATTTTTCTGATCAAGAGCTCCCACGCCTGAAGACAGAAAAACAGACCAAAAATGGTGGCTGCGTTGTTGACAGGATGCCTGTGTGTCCGAGCTGTGCCCGCAGGGCCGGTGTTAATGAGGGCAGGGTGAGAGACTGCGCAGAGACGAGGATATGCAAGGGTGCATCTGGGTTGCAGTTTTATGCTTTCTTTTTGATGTTCCATTCCCTTGCTTCAAGGGGGAAATTCCCCCCAAAATATGCCCAGATGAAATATGGCAGCCACATCAAGTGGCGTTCGGTACCAATTAATGAAAGGGCTGAAAGTGATTGCCTTTGTGTCTCTAACGCCCATGCTTGAAGAGAAGAGCACTACTTGTTGAAAAAATAATTCCACACAGTGTTTTCAGGAGAGCCTCTGTTTCCCATGTTGAACAAAACAGTGAATTTTGAACTCCTCACATCGGAAAGTGTGATTCACATACAAAAATTCTTTAAGATGCACTTTCTGCATGCATAGAAGGTGTAACCTGCAACGTGCAGCAGTTTGAACATCTATGTACAACCGTTTAGACATTCTTTAACCAGAGCAATCTAGGTGCAGTTCCTTGTCCCTGCTGATTCTCACAAGGTTTGAGTCCCGTTGACAGCTGAGGTCCTGTGCACTTGCCATATAGACCTTTTCCCATCATGCTGTGTTCCCTTAAAGGACTTGGGCTAAAGACCCTGGTAGACAACTGATATGGTGTTGATGCTTGGCTATTATGTCCCCTGTGTTCCTGAGCTGGGTGCTGACTGCATTTTCACTGTCCCTTCAGTAGCACTAGAACAGCATGAATTAACTTCAAAAGTGTTCATTAGCATTAATCAATCAAGCAGTCATAAATCAATACATCTATAAAACATCAACAATAGTAGTGTACATTGATGAAACCAGCATGTCATGGTAACATTATTACACTGCAGACTGTTATAAAACATCAACAACAGTAGTGTACATTAATTAATCATTCTAATAGCAGTCTACAGTGTAATAATGTTACCATAACATGTTGGTTTCATTAATGCAACAGTTGAGGAGTGGGTCATGTTTTTGCCTTAATTAATGTTGTAGGGATGAGGGGGTTAACTAATTGATTATTCGATGAACATGACCATCATTAATGCTAAAATCATTGGTTCAATGCTTTGTTTATGGCAATTAATGCATTAGTTAACATTACTAAATAATGGAGTCATATAAAGTATTCTCAACCTCAGGTCACATTGTGTGAACACTGCAGACCGCAAGCCAGTTGGTCATGTGCTGATTAAGAGGAAACAAAAGTGAGACTGAGATCTGATTCTGCAAATTGCTGAAGATTCAAAGAAACAGAAAGATTCACCACAGGCACACATACCTCTCCCCAATGCACGCCTCTGTTTGTGAAAATACCCTTGGGACAGCAATCAGCATCTCTTTCCCCATAGTAATACAAAAAAAAAATCTTTCTCTACCTTCCCTTCCATATTTCAGTTCTAGTGACAAAGCGTTACCTGTCGCCGGGGGTTACGCCCCAACCATTGCACTTCTCATGAACCACTACTAGGGATGCATGTGATTTAGGAATCTCGGCCTTTTCTTTGTCCGTCCTCATTTGTTTGCTCTCATCCCTCTGGATAAGAGCATCAGCTTAATGCCTAAAAACAGACCAACTACATCAATGGTCCTTGCTAGAGAAGTTTTGGGGTGTATTCAAGAGCGCAAAAAAGTTACGTGAATGCTTTAAAACAGAAATGGGACATAACTGTACATGGCTGTCCCGTTTCTGTTCTGTAAAATTATGTTGCAGGAGCTGTGACTGAAGGCTCAGGGCCGTAGCTATGAATTCTCAGGCCCACCCCCGGTCCCCCAAATATATTTTGTAACACATTTAAAATAGTTATACCCCATATCCTGTATGCTTGCCTTTATTCTGTGAGAAGTTGCTTACTTTAATTTGTTGCAATACATTACCCCACAACTAAGCTAGCAGAGTCAACGCTCCTGCCCCGACAGCTCACCCATGAAGGAGTGTTGTGAAAAGCAGCAAACTTTTCAGTGACCTTCAGGTGCAACTGCCACCACATTCAACACATAATGAAAAATTCTATTGAACGAGCACAAGCAAGAGCCATTTATATCTTCTGAAATGACTCAGCCATTGCCAGAAAAAGCTCCCACAAAAACCAATAATCCATGCATTTAGAGTACCTGGGGAGAATTACATATATCAGAAAGAGTGGGAGAGAAAGAGAAAAAGAAAACAATTTGCTGCTCGGTAAAGGAGGGAATGGAAGGAAAAGTATTTTTCTGTGAAACCAGAATTTGCAGCTTGATTAGAGGAGCTAACGGGACCTGGCCTGCCATGAGCCGTTAGCCATACACGACGCAATCTCCTCAAACGGTTCTGCCGCTGTAATTCAGAACTCCATTTCAGAACGGACTCAGCGAACGCTGGAGCTCTGCTATCTCATCAGGACACCGCCGTTTCCCAGGGCACACACACTTTACAATCGAGGGAAATAAACGGTGGCATGCGTCAAATATGCTGCATCTCTGCGAATCGCCCTCAGAGAATCTGACTGATGTCTGCTAATCCCTTTTCTGGTTTTAGATTAGGATTAGTGTTGGGGTTTTCTGCTCAGTGGCCGTTATCAGTGGCTTCACTGGTGTCCTGGTATGAGTCATTACCCAAAATGCCTTTCACAGTTAACGTAGGAGTGATGCGCCTCAGTCCAGAGACGGACCTTTACATTTCACCAGTTCATGAAGCCGTGAAGCCACGACGCATTCGGGTGGCGGGGCGGGGCAAGCTGAGAGGCAGCAGAGGTCAGGCCGCGGTGAGAGGGAGACGTGTTTTTCTCCTGTTTTTCCGCTGCCAGTGAAAAGTTCAGCCGGTGCAGGGGAAGGGGGGCGTAGCTTCAGGCAAGCATCTGAAGTGCATACTGAAAAATGAAGCGATGATAACACAATAACCCCAGTCCAGCATGTGCTTCATGACCAAATGCGTCACGTACCGATGCTGTGACACTGCTGAGAAAAAACCATCACCCACCGGAGGATTTTACCCGTTGATTCACAAGAATGTTGGCGTTCTTCACTCAGCTTTACCCATTATAAACCCACAGTTTGGGAGTTTTTAAAAGCATCATCAACTGATGGATAGCAAAAAAAAACTTTACGTTAATTAAAACCACATGCAAAGTTCTAGTGAGGTGCATCTACGTAAAATTTATTACTTATTGCTATCTGATCAAATCCATATCAGTCGGAAGCGGTACAAATAACAGGGCATCAACATCATTGAGTCAGATCACTCCCACGTTCAGGATGACTATTCTCAGAGATTGTGTTGAAATTCAGCTTGCTTATTCCTGTACTGTGTCATTGTCATTCAGAAAACTGCTTTATTAAAAAAACAGGGAGAGAAAGTCTGCATTCATGACAACCTGATAAAATCGGATCTGTGACCCTTTTTTCTAAACCAAAGAAAGGGTATGAACTCTGTGGAAAAAACATTTTGTTGCACATTTACGAAGCCTCAGAGTTGCAAATAAGCACATCAGATGAAAGATGCACAATGTCCTGACAGGGTTTATCTTAGTCAGAAGGGCACCTAATTTGCCATTTTGAGCTCTTCAATCCTGGCCTCTCCCAGGGACCCTTACACTCTCAGATTCACCCCATACTTTATTTCTGTCCCGCTAATGCAGCCGTTGTGTGTTTAAAACACGCACACACAGATACAAACATTCACGCACATACACACACACAAACACACACACACACATACGCGTACACACACACACACATGCATACCACATACATATATATAAACATACACACACACATGCACACAGATACAAACATGCATGCACACACACGCGTACACACACACACACACACATGCATACCACATACAAACATATAAACAAGCACACACACATGCACACAGATACAAACATGCACGCTCATACACACACACCCACACACGTACACAGATACAAACATGCACGCAAATACACACACACAAACACACACACACACACACAGACTACATACATACATATAAACATACACACACACATGCACACAGATACAAACACACACACACACACACACACACACACACACATACCACATACATACATATAAACATACACACACACATGCACACAGATACAAACATGCACGCTCATACACACACACACACACACACACACACACACACACACATGCATATACACACACACCTGTACACACACACACACACACACGCACACACACACACACACAGACGTACACATGCATACCACATACATACATATAAACATACACACACACACATTCACACATACATAAAAACATACTCTCAGATACACACACACACACACACAGGCACACGTGCGCACACATGCACACAAGAAAGCAAAGCACAACAGCACTGCTAACGGTATATAAGCTGAAAGAGAGAAAAAGGAAGACGTGAAGCTGGAGAGGGAGAGAGAAAGGAGAAAGAAACACAGGGTGAATGTGCGTGGGCACGCGAGAGAGAAGTGTGACGAACAGGAAGTCCCTGGTTTCACACTGAGAGAGAGAGAGAGAGAGAGGATAAACAGTGAACAGTGATCACTTGTTCACTCAGAGGAAACCACACAAGCGCAGCAATAACACAAACGCTGGTCAGAGTCATCAGGGACAGGAGGTCACTGTGTTATTGCCGGACACAACTTCACTCTCCTCTCCAGAGTTCATCCACCTCATCTTTCACAGGAACATTTGGGATTCCTCCCTTTGGACTGGTGCCTGTGCTGTGTGACAGACTGCTTCCGGTGCTTTTGTTCTGCTGACAGGGGAGAGACCGAGAACGTCGACGGTGCAAGTTCAGAAGATGCTCCTTTTATGAATAAAAGATGGATTACAATTCATGGACTTTTACCTTCGTTCTTTTGTACTCACTTTGGAGATACGGAGCAAGTAAGTTAAATACTAAATACTGTAATTTTATGGACTATATAATTGTTTATGTATATCATACGTATTACAGTTTTTTTATAATTGTAAAACTTCACACAGTTAGCATAACAGCAGTCTGTGGAATAAAACTGTGAATTATTTTTCTTTGCTCTGACTTACAATGCATTCAAAGCCCAAAGTCTCTCTCTACAGCTAATTTTGCAAATTGTTTACGTATTCTTTTCAAAACTGTTCAATTTCAGTTCAAAACCTGGCATATATTTACATAAACATATTCAAAATCCTAGTATATATATATATAACTGTAGATATGAACTGTTAATTGAAGTTATGTGAGTGAGACCAACCATAGTGGATTCCCATCTCAAGCGGAGACCTACTCTAGTATTTTCAAGTTCATTTTCAAGTTCATATCGACTATAGGGAAAGAGAGCTTCTTTCGAATGATTTTTATGTAAAGCCGTACCCAGGAAGAGATGGAGTAGTGGCTAACATGTAATGCATTTGTAAAGAAATATATCAGAGGGAAGACCACGAGCTGTAGTCTTAGGCGAGATTATATTTACTACAATAGATCATGTGAGAAATCATTGTCTATCAATGAGAGAGGCTGGTCCGACAGTGCAGCCAAATCTGGACCGCTCAACAGTGCCATCGATTCCAAGATTTTTTCAGCGAACCAACCAGTAAGATATGTATTCTGCCAGCGCTTCTGACGGCACTGCAATTTAGACATAATGTATAGGCTACATTACTTTTATTATCAACAGCCAAATGGAAAAAATATATAATGTTCATTGTGTTTTAAGTGTTCTTGGGAGAGAACTATCGCTGTTTTGGTATTGGATTTTGACATATGAATGCAGTGTTTTAGTAGTTTTGGTGAATTTTGGCCATAAAATTTATGACGTGCCAAGCTGCATGCTGGGACAGGGAAAGTGAACTCAGTATTGAGAAATGCTTGTAACCTATTGCAGAAAAAAAGTAAATACATCGCAATACAATTTATTTATCTTTATAAAGCGTTCAGTCCTTAAAATGGAACAAAATACGACTGAATCATTTTTGTAAATGCCATTCTTCACAGCAACAGAAACAAAATTTTAAAACGGTGCATGTTATACGTGTATGCCGTTTACGTGGCAGAGATGTAGAGTGGGCGGACGGTTGTGTAGTTAGTTACCAGGGTTTTTTGGTATACATCACTTTTCGCAGAATCGTTTGAATAGGCTCTTCCTGCCCGCGCTCGGTTTTTTTTTTCATCTTTTTTTTCTTGCTCATTTAAATTACAGGCGAATGATGTGAGACTTTTCTGTGTTCCATCGCGTTTATCCAGCAAAATTAAAGCCGCGGAGTATAGTTTTTGAAAATCCCCCTAATATTCCACACCGCTACTTCCCCGGTAAGAGTGTACTATGGATTTGATGATTAATTTGATTTCGAAATTAATTTCGAAATGGAAATCGCACTGCTGTCTATCATATCTAATAGTGTGTATAGAAAAAATGTTTAGATTGCTGACTGCATTGATGTTAGATTGCCTCTTGGAAGCCCTGTATTTAATTAGATAAAGGTTTTGTGTGTGTGTGTGTGTGTGTGTGTGTGCTGAAAAAGAATAAAATGCTGATTAATTGATGCTACAACTGTTACCAGCACTGCAACTACTACGACTAATAATTATTATTATTATAACAACTGTGTGAGAGAGAGAAACCCCTCAGCGCTTACAATGTGAGGCCCCCCGGGCCCCTTGGTGTTTAAAACGTGAGCTGACCACTAGGGCCCCTGGGCCTCTCATCGCTTACAGTGTGAAGGCCCCCAGGCCCCTTGGCATTTAAAGAGTGAGCTGACCACTAGGGCCCCTAGGCCCCTGGGGCTTAAAGCGTGATCTGAAAGACGCGCCCAGGGGCTGCAAGGGACCATGATCCGGCCCTGCCATTCACACACTGTGTTCTGTGAGGTCACCATACACAGGAGAGGTGAAACTGCAAAGCTGCTGTTCTGGAGATCCCCCCCCCCCCCACACACAACAAAGCTCTCGTTTGGGGAACACGGGGTATTTCTCTCGTGAAAAATACATTTTGGACAGAATTTCAAGTCTTGCAGAATCATCTGTGGAGTGCTTACATATGATGGGCACATGAGATTTTGCAAGTTTGTGTGGCTGATGTCCTCCTCAGTTCAGAGCTGTTTCCCTCACTCTGTCTCTCGGGCTTGGTATAATTTGAGAGAATATTACTATCATGCCCCTGGGCGATCTATTGTCGCTTATTTTAATGAATGACATGACATTCTTTCTCTCCCTCTCTGTCTTCTCCCAGGTCAGGAACTGCAAAGACCCAGAAATGTAAGTGTGGTCCTTCAGGATGGTGAAGTGACCCTTGTCTGGGTTCCCCCTGCCCAGGCCCCATCAGAAGCCCATTACAAGGTCCAGCTTACGAAGTGAGTGTTTGTACGCATGGCCCTTAGCTTGTGGAGGCCCAATACAGAATTTGGGGCAGGAGAATTTGTGATTCAGGACAGGGCTGGGAGTTGCCCTTTTTCATCCCCTCATGTCCACAGTGTGCTCTAAGGGTTAGGGATAGGTTTGCTGTCATGGATTTTGAGGCTCCATGAAAGGACCTCACACATGGGACTCACCCCCCTAGGCCACACCAAGAAAAAATATATACCATTTGTTTCATTAGTTAATGGTAAACAAAATACTCTTCATGTCAATTTCAACAACCAAAGAAAGTTTGTGAGGGCCCCTGTCAGTCAGGGACCTCAAAATGGCTCAAATACCCCCCCCCCCCACCCCCCCACCCCCCCCACCCCCAGGCACACACACCACAATGTTTTATCAAAACCATAGGTAGAAAGTCATTTAAAAATGTTGTAAAATTGTGATTTATTCTTACCATTAAAATTCTACTGTAAATTAAGTCAATAGCAAACGGCAAATGTATGATTGTTTTAATGTTCAGGTACAACCGAGAGTTAAATTGGACCACTGTGCCAGGCTGTGAGCAGGTGCCTTCAACCCACTGCGATCTGACTTACTTCACTACTTCCAAAGATCTCTACTGGGCTCGGGTTCAAATGGTCAAAGGGGAGAGGACGTCACAGTGGTCAAAAAGCAAAAAGAAGTTTGGTAGGAAAGACAGTGAGTATTTGAAGAATATTTCTTCACTTGCCTTTTTATACCATAACTCAGGGTTCTCTAACCTTTGTTTTCATCTCCTAATTCAGACCCAAGTATCCAAGTAAAGTGGGTTACCTGTGTAATGAACTGCTTTCATTTATTAAAGTGCAGAGAACAACAAAAATGAGAAGATCAAGTGGCTCTCCAGGACTAGGGTTGCAGACCCTTTCCATAATTGTTGAAAGGACTCATCCTTGTTTTTCTGTCTTCCAGGCTTTATAATTTTTTTATTATTATTATTGGTGTACTAATGAAATAATCTTTTTCTTGTGTCAAAGGTCAGCTGCTGCCCCCTACCTTCACCCTGTCCTCCAGCTCCACATCAGTTAAAGTCACAGTTCACAGAAGCCAAGCCCTAAAGGATACCTTCCCTCATATGCTGCTCTATACGTATCACCTACAAGAGAAAGTGCAGGACAACGTGGTAAGTCCGTCCTGTAACACTGAAAGCAATACAGCTCATACTAGTACTTGCTGATTGCGTGTATTTTCTGTAGATAGGCTCTAACTGTTTGGCTTTGGGCTTGCAGGTGAATAAGACTTTCGTGTGGGTGAGAACCATAGAAGAAAAGGAGAACGATGTTGAGTTTGACTACCTGACATGGGGACAAGAATACTGTGTTCATGTGGAGGTGGAGCACTTTTCTGGAATAGCCAAAAGTGTGAGCTCCCCTGACCAGTGCATTCGACTCCCACAACCAGGTAATGACGCATCCCAACAGTCTCTCTGGAGTTTGCCTTTACTGAGCCACACTTCAATGTCCCCTTGTGCTTATGTATTTATTTCTAGTTCACTAGCTTAAGTTTTAGACTGTATGTAATATAAATGTCTGTCCATGTGTCTTATTGTGCTAAACAATGTCTTTATTGTACCCAAATGCACTGTGCTTTGTCCATAAATATACATTGTCAACAAAAGCTATTTTCTCCCACACACAACATTTTCAGTTATGTAGCCACTGAAATGCTAATAGGTAATGGTAGAAGCAAAAAAAAAAGAAAGTACATTCAGTATGTAACACTTTTTCTGAAATGTTGCTGAAATGAAGAATAAGACAGGTTATAGTCAGGATTCAATCAATGTTTGTCCTTAACTCTTATTTGTTCTTTTTCCTCTCAAAAACTACTTTGTCTTGCCTTGCTAAACTATTCATTGGTGCTTGCAATTAATCCTGAATGAAAACGAAGTGAAAATATTGATTGAATCCTGGCTTATGACTTAGACACATGATTGAATAGAGGTGTTGAAGAGCCGCCCCGGTGTTTTTGGAGTAAACTACCCTGCATGCCCCTCACCCGCTCCTGTCTCCCTTGCAGGGTGGTACACGGCAGCCATAGTGGTGGCCCTATCCGTGAGCAGTGTGGGACTGCTAGGCCTGTTGAGTCTCCTGCTGTACTGTTTTCTGTGGCGGCCCAAGACACTGCCCAGCACCCTGGTGAGTGGCCCCTCCAACCCCACAAACTCTTCACTACTTCCTGAGGTCAAACAGCCTCACTTCCCTTACAGAAATGGAAGATATTTGAAGATACATTTTTGAAATATATTATCGATATATTGGAAGACTTACACACAATATATTGGCAAATATATAAATTATTACCACTATAAGGTATCACTGTTAATGTATATTACACCGCTGTGAAATATAGTTGTTATCATATTTTTTAAAACATCCACGTTTAAAATATATTTCAGTATGTTCAATTTCTGTAAGGATACTTCCACACTACAGTGCACTGGGTGAAAAGGCATTTTAAGCGACCAGTCCAAGAATGAAAGAGGAAGAAATTTTGTTCTCTTTTTTCACAATTGTCAATTATTTCTGTTTCGTTCCCTTACAAAGTAAAAAACCCATGATTGTTTTGTTTCTGAAAAGGAGGCCACCACCTGCTCTTCTACTGCTTGGATTTTTTGTCCTTTAATTTGACTTGCAAATGAATGCAATTGAATATTTGTCCCTTCATAAACACTGTGATGAGTTATTTTTGATGAAACTGTGCTTGTGAATAAAATGTGAAATTTCTGGTTCAAGGACTAATGCATGTTTTATTCAGGTCTATATCATAGCAGTCAGTGTGAAGTGTCCTTTCTGTCCTTCAGAAATCCCCCCGCAGTGCCTGGCACCCCCTGATCTTGGGTGATGTCCCCGTGGAGAAGGTGACCGACCAGGGGTGGTTCCTGATTAGCCAGAAGAAGAGCGGAGAGCAGGGAGAGAAACGGAAGGCGATGGAGGAAGAGGAAGGAGAGATGAGGAGGGGCAGCATGGACAGCGGGGTTAGCGTGGACCAGTCCCCATCGGAGAGGGGTGGAGGCGGAGAGGGGGATGGAGGCGATGGGCGAAAACAGGAAGACAGTGGTTGTGGGAGCCTCGGGGAAACTGACAGCGACAGTGGCAGCAGCAGCAGCAGCAGGCGGGCGTCTGAGGAGCGCCCCCTGCTGGACGGGAGGAACCATGGAGGAGACTCCCCTCAGAAGGAGGACAGTGGCTTGGGCCTGGGATGTGGGATTCGGTACAGTGACATGCGGAAGGAAGACTGTGAGCTTCTCCCCGTGGAGGCGGTGGAGACTGGGGATGGATACCGCAGCCAAAGGCCGTCCTTTGCGGTTGTGCAAGAAGTCGAGAGAGAGAAACTCAGCGAAGGAATCACTGGTGAAACAGACACCAGCATAGCAATCACTGTGGGGTACCGGCCCAGTCAGTTCAGCTGTGTGTGCCAGGGAAAAGGACTATGTCTCTGGTGTCAGTCTGTCACACCTCTGCCCACTAAAGAACACTCAGTGTCCAGCTATCCCACAGCTGATCACAGTGACCAGCTTCCTTCATTCTCAGTTACCTGTATCCCAGACAGCTACTTAAGAAAGACCAGTCCCCACAATGGGGAAGATCTAGTGCATAGAGACACATCGTTTGTTTGTCACATACCTCAAATATCCTCAAATGAGTCTGACCCACTCTTGATATCTGCTCCACAGCTACCCCTTGTGTGTGGAGGACTAGAAAGCAGTGTGAATGCTCTGTCCCTCTCACTGCGAGATGTGGAGTTGACCTTTGGGTGAACAGTTATATCACTTCTGTGTAGTTGTAGTGAAATGCTGGTCTTATGTGTCACTGTCATGTGACGTCAGTGACGTTCTGACCTCCGGCTGCCACAAAAAGCCCTCTGAAAGGCGGAAAGCTAACTCAGAATTACCACAGAGCTAACTCTGAGCTAACTCAGAGAAAACTCAGAGCTAAGACAGAGCTAACTCAGAGATAACTCAGAGCTAAGACAGAGCCAATTCAGAGATAACTCAGAGCTAAGACAGAGCTAATTTAGAGATAACTCAGAGCTAAGACAGAGCTAATTCAGAGATAACTCAGAGCTAAGACAGAGCTAATTCAGAGATAACTCAGTGCTAAGACAGAGCTAACTCAGAGATAACTCAGTGCTAAGACAGAGCTAATTCAGAGATAACTCAGAGCTAAGACAGAGCTAATTCAGAGATAACTCAGTGCTAAGACAGAGCTAACTCAGAGATAACTCAGAGCTAAGACAGAGCTAATTCAGAGATAACTCAGAGCTAAGACAGAGCTAATTCAGAGATAACTCAGTGCTAAGACAGAGCTAACTCAGAGATAACTCAGTGCTAAGACAGAGCTAACTCAAAGATAACTCGGAGCTAGCTCAGAGGACACTTGGCGTTAGAAATATGTGGGAGACAACTGAATTAAACTGAACGAGATAAAATTAAACTGAATTAAACTGAACACATTAAAATACGCCTCAAAATATACTTTAGGAATTTGCACCTGAGCTTTGGAGACTGTGATGCATGTGGAAAATAGACTTATGCCTAAATGCCATGAGAAGGACGTGAAGGGCACTAGAAGGGACTCCAACCTCACTTCCTGTTCCAGCTGATACCGATTTGAAATCGGCAAGGGCAGTAAAACTGAAACATAAGCTAGAAAAATGGGGAAAACAGACACTCAGCTGATCAATTATGTCTCACCTCCGAAATCTCCATGATTTTAATGTGTGAGGGAAAGCAAAGCAAATTACAAGGGCTAAGCCTAACCCTAAACAACAAAGACTTCTAAATATTCTGTTTTTAAGTCTACTAATTTTGCTAATTAATTCATTTTGACTTAAGTTGTTGTATAGATGTGGGAGTTGTATACATTTTATAAAAATCAATCATATCATCAATCATTTTAGCATTTTATGGCTAGCAGCTTTCTCAGTACAGTATGTTCTCCTGTTAACCTTTCACAAGTCAAAACGTAACACCATAAAATAGCCAAATTAACATGGCACATTCATTATGACATGTACGTAAGATCAAAAATGCACATCAGGGTTCTAATGAAATCCCGAGTAGGAGTTTAGCTATAAAACAAGGAGCTAGCTGGTAGATCTATTTTGGGATCGATTCTGTGAATCAGCCATTTGAACTTCTGTAGTTTCTATCACATGAGGTTGACTCATGGGCCATCTGACTATCTGCTTTCTCTCTGCAACAGCACCAAAACGCTCGGTGATCACCACTTAATCTCACTTCATGTTAATTATTTAAGTTTTCAAGCCTTTGTATATCATATTTATCAATAAAAGTGTTTTTTAACTACACTGAATAACCAGTTTTTTATTTGTGCGCACACACACACGCAGACAGGCACATACACACACAAACACACACATGCGCACTCATACAGTAAGAACCCCTCAGATACACCACACAGCAGAAGTGTCTGAGTGGCGAAGGAGCGCACGTAGTCTTACCTGGTGCTACTGGACCGAGATTCATTTAATTATATCACAGTTACCTGACTCCAAAATTATCTTTTAACCTTTCCTCTGTGCTAAGGTTTACATAGAAGAAGGACACTGCATTCTGTCAGCAGTGTAGCTCGATATGGACATCTATCTATCTTGGTAGACGCGGACGTGCCTCTGGCTTGTGTATCCTGCATAGAGACAATTAGGTCCTGTATCTTGCTACGACCCTTGTGTATGAGTGTTCATGGGGTGTAGATATCCTGATTTCTGTTTGTATGGTAGGACCTTAAAACTGCTAGGCGTACAGGGGTTAAGATTCAAAGAGGAATACCAGGGTAAAGTGAATGCGGTTTATTGTAAGGTGCGTTCAATAATGGCAATATAAAATTGTGCAAAAGTGTGTGCATGGTTAGATGGTTATTTGCATATGATGTGCAGGAAACCGTGTTGACGAGTCTTCCTGAACCATTGCATTTTTCCCAATATATACTCAGAGATCAAAGGAAAACCCCAATCATCAAATAAAAAACACAATCATAACAAAACAGTACATCAATGATCCTGCTTACGCTGTGTCTGTCAGTGTCCCACAACCTGATAACCTTTGCAGCTGAGACACCAACTTATTCTCCATGACATTGGCTTTCCAACAATTCAATACCAAATGATTACACTGTATTATAGGGAAACTAAGATTTATATGATGCTGATTCAATGGAATGTTTTGCAACTGAGCTCAGCCCCTTTATTACTCCCTTCTGACTCACTGTCAGCAGAGTAAACCATCTGTTCTCCTTTGGGGGTCTGATAAGGGCCACACTTCCCTATGATACGAATTCCTTGAAATTGGCCGGCCAGCTCTAATGGCGTCCCACAACCACAGATACAGAATGCAGCGGGTGAGAATATAACAGTGTGCTTTGAGGGGAATTTCCTCACAGAAATAAAGGCCTAAATAACAGTAATAACTGTCAAAAGATAATATGAAGTGGAGTTACCCACAACCTCTTTCAATCATACCAGTACTTCTCAGTCAATCAAGGTCATATGATCCCCGAGGGCCAAGAAATGAGAAGAGAAATTTACTCAAGCAAGCAGGCACCTATCAGACAGCCGTCGGCAGGGCAACGCTTTGCAAATCGGTAATGCAGCTGTCGGCATGTGACAGGGCCGTCCATCAACCTTTTTGCCATATCTCAACTGTACTTCTGAAATTATCTGCAGAACGTGTCCGCGAGAGCGTGCAAGATGTTTCGCTATCCTATCGCGCCTCACGTACCAAGTTTGAGTTGCAGCCTCCTGTGCCTTATTTCAGTCCAGCTGCAGACTGTACACGTTGACACATGCTGCTCTGGCCTCCACAGCCTTTCACTGAGATAGCGTGACACGAAGAGGCAGCTCAGGAATAAAAGAACTTATTATGAAAGAACCCTATTGCACTGTGTAGACTAGGGGGTAAACAGTCACTAGCTCTCCTGAGCTATTATGTAGACCGCACGTTATAAAATGGTCAACTGGCTCTCCTCTTTTACCATGTGGACTATAAATAGTCATTGGCTCTACATTGTCAGTTTAAACAGAAGAAGACTGCCCTCTTATGTCAGTCCTTTAGTTACAGTGATGTAGACCAAACAGATATAACACCATTTCTCCTGTAATGCAGAAGCATCTGAGTCCTTGGGTCTGCTGGCCTCCCTTCCTTCTTACTGGTCTAATGACATCGCTGAGACAGGAAGTTGACGTCCGTGGCGGCAGCTGGTGACGACACCAAAGAGATTCGAATCTCTTTGACAACGCAGCCCCCGCGTCGAGCAGGAAGTAAGCGCGTTTCACAGATGTAAATGGGTTTCACAAATGGGGAAGTTGGTGTACGTACAACTGGGCTTCTCCATTACAGCATGGCACTGCGTCAGAGTGTCTTTATTTGTTTCTACTGAGATATAAACTCATCCCATAAGCCGTCAAGACCTCATTTTGTGTAGAGGAAATGAAAATATTAGACATGTTTATTACAGCATTATTTGTGACAATGATGTATCATTTTGATTGTGTTATAATCAGTGTACCTAAGCCATATTGATAGCCGTACTGAGTGCACTATGCTAAGTGTTTTCTGTGTATAAGAGTGTTTTCTATGTATATATTTACATTTCATGATTATCGAAACCCACACACTATAGGCCTTTTATTAGTTACTTGGTGTTATCATGCCATGTCACAAAGACAAAGTGAGGGCCCAATCTGAGCACTTGTGGACTCAAGGGGTGATATCAGACTACGACACTTCGGGCACCTCAACTGGATTAAATTTCATTTAGCACTTTTTACACTGACACTGTCACAAAGAAACATTACAGAAACAGAAAATATGGAGAATTATCCAAGACGCCCACAAATTGATCAAGTGAGGTAAAATAAAACTCCCAATGGGGAAGGACAAATCACGCAGGTGAGAAACTCTTCAGTAGGAAGACATATCTGGTAAAGAAAAAAAAGTGGGGAAGCCCCCTTCACTGGTCAGCCTGGTGTCAATACTAAAAGATATGCTAAAAGGTAATATACAAGTAATGGGTAACCTACCCTACCCTAACCTAACCCTACCCCCTGCTAAAAAAGTGCTGTGCAACAGGACAGAAACTGTGACAATATAAATATCAAGAAAGGTATTCCCACATGCAAAACACCCCCACATAGGGGAAGTCTCGACCAAGGTCGCAGATGCATCTTCCTGTTTCGTACTACCCCGGGGATTCCACGTCTCTCGGTGTTCTACTTTCAAAAAAAGTACACATGCTACACAACACTCAAGCAGGAAGACTTGCATTTCCCCCTCCTGTTGCCCACAGGGTTTGACAGCAGTGAAACGCTCTGAATTAATTTTTTTCAGCATGAATGAGTGACCATAACCATTAGAAAAAGTCAAACATTGGCAATTTTTATATTTTCATTAAAGCTGTACAAAGGGGACGTCACATGCCAGCGTGACACCCCTGGAAGGTTCCAGGGAAAAACGATAAACTAGAACAGCAAGATAAAATAACGAAGACAAAAGAAAGCGAAACTTTCCCATGTGCCACCCTTAGCTGGCCCACTAAACCAGCTCCTCCTACTTTCCATTGGAGGTTTACATTAATTTTGTGCTTTGTTAAACATGCAATTAAACTCTGTGAAACCAACACTAAACAAAGAAACAAAATTAAGATGCATGTTCTCGGTGTGAGTTCCCGGTCTCAACCTCGAACTGTGGAGAGCAACACACCTTTAAGCACCTGGGCTGATTAGCTAAGGCAACCCAGGTGCGTGTGCTCTCTCCACCAGCCGGCGCAGCCGAGACCAATCCGCTTCTCCAGCTGACCGAATGCTACAGGGTACAAATGTCTTACGTGTCTTTTTTGACCCTGAAATTATGAAATCAGAAGTCATAATCATAATTAAGCGCCACATGTCTATTACAGCAAAAAAAACTCTATTGTCGTGTGTTTTGTAGTAAAAACAAGCAGTGTAGGCTGAAGAAATACAATCTCTCTGGACTGTGAAGTAGGAAAACAGGTGTATTATTGTTCACAGATGTATTGATGACCAGCATATAAATATTGATTTAGGGTTTAAAATTCGATGAAGAAGCTTCATCGCAGGGGGTCTGGCGAAGGTGGGTCATTTTTGATTCTGTTGACACGGGGTGTATACATAATATGAACACAAAACGGGTTAAATGTTAAATCGAAGTATAAAATATTCAGATATATTATATTTTTTATGTTATATATGCTCTCATGTATGCTAAAATTAAGCAATTTCAGGTCTTCTTCAGAAATTTTTTTTCTGAAGGTTTTCTTTTTCTTCCAAAATTAGGTTTTGTCTTTTGATTATACTACTAGTGCCCTCTTATTGCTTATGAGTAAAAGCAGAACTGGCATTGCACTATAACACAGTGAATGATCATACTATGGAGTTTCTCTTTATAAGTAATCAGAGTCTGAACTCTCGCAGCTACTAGTTGGGGATGGGGTGGGGGGTATTTGGGGGGTGGGGATAGGATGCTGGCTTTATAATAATGAAAATGAAACTGGACTCTGTTTCCCTCTGTCTCTTTCAAACTGCGGAACAGAATTTGACAACAAAAAACAAATAGAAAGCGAAAAGTAAATGAGGGTCACTTCTAGTTCAAACAAAAAAAACACACCTTTAAATAAAAATTCATACATCATTCCGGCGTTATGGCAGTTTACAGACGTAGCATACATTATGTTAAATGGTGAATTTGTCTTCCAGAACTTGTAAATGCTTTAAAAGTGCTGTTTATTTTAATTTATTTTATTTTTATTTTTATGTCTTATGATTGAGCATGATAAAGCATGTTGTATTACATATGCAATATTTAAGACAGTGTCTGTCTACTGGCGCTTCTCCACTACCGTGCCATGCTGTGCCGGAATCCGTGCTCCCGCTCTGTTTTGCTTTCTCCACTGCCAACTGACCCCTGCCAGGCGCAAGTACCCATGCCGATTTTAGCTCCTGCTCTGGGGTAGGTACCAAAGGTACTATCCGTGCTGCAATTCGATACTGCAGACCATTGGTAGGTGAATGGGAATCGTCACAAATATGTCATCACATGTTCATGTTTGTTCACCGGCAGCAACCGCCATTTTTAAATACCACAACAGCAAATACCACAACAGCAAGAGAGAGTAATGTTAACTAGCGAATTCTACAGTCAATATCTGGGGCTAAATAGATATACAACCTTACCATTGGTTTTACACGTAGAGATGTCCAGTTTGAGACTGAGTGGTCATATGGTCTTGGACAATCCATTTGCCAAATATATGCACATTTGTGATGCCTAGGTACCTTCCAAAATAGGTGTGCATAATACCACATGTGTTGTTTACGGTGTTGTCGCCCTTTTTAGTAAGTCTGGCTTGATTGACAATTAATTTATTCAGTAGGTGAGAGTATAAGCTTTCTAACGATGTATAACATGTCTAATTTTGCTTTTGGAATAGCATTTTATAGGTAAGCATAACCTAAGATTTTCTTACAATCACATTCACTTACGCATTCACGCTGTCTTAGCAGAAAAAGACGCTGCACCTAACGAAATATTGTCAACAATTTTTCGTAATTTCTTGGAAAATACTATTATTATTGAGGACTTCTGCGCATAGCTAAGCCTAATGTTTGCTGATAGACCTATCTGACATCGTTTTCTGGAGCAAAACATAAGTGGATAGAACTGTCACTGATTTACTGTCTCTATCTACTGAACACAGATAAAATGTCATTATTGTTATGTAAGTATTACTGCTCAAATATTTCGGTTATATATGTTATTTTTGAAATGGAGTGTCTTTAAATATGTTAGTGGTATTATATAATGTGGATATTTCACACTGTAATGTTAGCGTTTTGTGATGCATGCAACAGCGATGACTAGAGTGTTGGAGCATTGCCAACACGTGGTGGACGGTGAAAATTGTTTTCATATCCTCCCATCCCCATACAAGAAAACATACGAGAGGACAGAGTATAGAAATACATACAAAAGTTAATTATTACACATTTAGGATGCTTTACTTCACTTTACTCCTCCCATGACTCCTCCTACCTTCACGGGTCTATTGTGTAATGGAGAAGCGCAACAGGCAACACGGCACAGGTAGGATATGAATGCTTGCCATCCTGTACCGTGCCATGCTAGTCATATGCCTTGTCAGTACAGGCCTATACCTTAAGGTAGCGTAATTAAAATACCGTAAACAGTACTGTGAACAGATTAAGACTGCTAATGTGTACTAATACACAGTCACGAATACAATATTTCATATAATGAATGATAGGTTTTTTCAGAATATTGTCAGAATACACATGTGCATTATGAGACTGAATCTAACTCCTGCCATCATCGCAAAACATCTTTGCTTCTGAAATTAACACATTATTTGAAGTGGCCTTTAACTTGAGAGGAAGCTGTTAAATCATCCCCCACCCCCCACCCCCAACCCTCGTTGTTGAATTTAAATGTTTCCATGCCTAGCAAGATCCCACAGGTGCTCTTACAAAAAACATCAACTTTCTTTGTAGCACATATCAGATCAAAAACTGTTAGCAAACATATTAAGAGATACTAAGACACAATTGGGATTGTAATAATTCAATAATGAATTACATGTTTTTCAGCATATTCAGAATATTCATATATATATATATATATATATATATATATATATGAGACTGAAGTTAACTCAGACCATCATTGCTAAACATCTTAATATATTTTCTGAAACGTTATCGATTCTGCCTGGCCACAGTGAGAGAAACTAGGCGATCTGGGCGTATAGTTTCTATGTAAATTATGTCAAAAAGATTCAGCCTTGTTGGTGGCTACCTAAACTTCACAGCACAGTCATTGCCGTTACCATGATTGACGTGTGTGTTTTCAACTAACTGACATATATGAGCATGTAAAATCAACCAAAAAATATAGTTCGCCAGGTTGCGCCGTGGGTCTGGATGGTTTCGTGCTTGTTTCTAAAATGAACTCATTATCTGAAATGACTTTTAACTTCTTGAGAGGAATTTGTTAAAACCCCCCTCCCTTGTTGTTGAAATTAAACATTGCCATGACTAGAAAGAGCCCACAGGTGCTCTTACAAAAAACACACTGACTTTCCAGCACATATCAAATCAACAGAAACCAACACCTCCGTTTTTTTCAGTTTTGCTCCAACCGTGTGAGCAAAGACACCACTGCCTTTCTGTGAAAACAACTAATCATCATTTTCTGCTTTGATCATCGTGTGTACAGCTCAACCTGTATTTCTGAAACTGAGAGCAGACAAAACTGAGAGCAGAACTCTCCTCTATGTGACATGTCACCGGGCACAATGTTGTTGTGTGTTTTGTGCAAAATTACCTGCTCATTAACAAAGAGGCTATGTTTTCCAATAGCAGGAAATCTGATGTGTTTTCAGTGAAGCTCGCGAACATGAGCAATTCTTGCCAGATATTGGGATTTTTTTGCCATCTGAAACTTTGTGTACAAGATGGCAAAAAAATCCCAATATAACAGGAAACATGGATCTGTCCAGTCACCAGATTTCCCCCCTGAAAAAACATATTAAACCATCAGCATGTTTCAAAAACAGACATACTTTTTTAAATGTCTAAATAAAATGCAAGAAAAAATCATTACACTCTATGGCTAAAATATGATTAAATGAATTTCCTCAAATTAACATGAGGGTATTTTGGTTTGTTTAACTTGGCAGATTAGTACTTTTTACAGTTTTGGACATTGGGTAAAACAGAAGTGTTGAAATAACCTAATTATTATTCAGATAGTGATGTCATGAAAGATTTCATCGAAATAGAACATGTGACTGATTTGAAACTGGTTGGGACCAATGGTTTGTTCCCCTGGACAAAGTGAATGAATTTACTCAATCGATCAATCAATAATTAAGCAACAAATTAATATTTTAATATTGATTTTTCCATCTCAGGAGACATTCCCTTATTTGTTCAAAACAATTAAGTACAGTAATTGATCTCAGGGTACAAACCAACATTAATAAAATTATTGGTACACATTTTTGTACTATAGTGATACAGGTATGACAGAAAGATTAGTTTGGCAGGTGACAAAGTATGCAATTGCATGCCAGTGCATTATCTCAGAGAATTTCAATGTAACAAAATGACTCAGCTCGCCTTCATCACCTTTCCAGATCTACTACTGCTGACGTGAAATGTGTAGTACCTTTGTACTCGACCGTTTTAATTCATCATGGAAGGCCTGCGAGGCAAATTCTAATCGGTTTAGAAGAAGATTGCTTGCCGTTTACAGGAAAGCAGGCAGGCTTGCCTGCGGCCGGCGACTCCCACCTCTACTCCCACGTCTTTGCGCGAGCCAGCCTTGTGAACCGAGGAGTGAGAAAGGGCTGGCACAGAAACCACCCGCATCAGAGGGGAGCCCAAACTTGTCTTCACCTCGCAGATTTACGGCGGAAGTTGTTATCAGTGAGCGCCAATGAATATGATTGGCCTTTTCAAGCTGGGGAGAAAATATGGGAATAATAATATAATACTATTATTAAGTGTTGTTGTTGGAGTTGTTGTTGTTGTTGTTGTGTTGTTGTTGTTATTATTATTATCCGTATATATTTTTTTCTATAATTTATATTATTATAAGTTCATGTACCTGGTTGTACCCCCGGACGGTGACCCGGGGATAACACAGAGACAGAGGGAGCAGGGGGTAGTGAGACTGAAAGGAGGAAGTGACATCATGTCAGCCAGTTTCTGAGGCAAGAAAAAGGCTTCATACGGAAGCAAACAGTTTCGCCATAGCAGCACTCAAAAGATGAAGTCCGGGTGGAAGCTTTCGCTTGTGACTTCCATGACTTCAAGATTCCTTTCCATGTGGAAGGAAATACAGTGATTGTCTGTGAATCCATCAAGCCTCAACAGGGAAGCACCCTAATAAGGTTTTAAAGCTACCTGGGAGAGCAACTATTTTAAAAGGCACATATCCGTTATCTGTTTTTCAGAAATCATCAAAATGAAACATAGAACCTGTTTCATCATGAGATCATCAGATTTTTTTAAAATTTCCAGTGTTTTATTTCCTCTGTAGGTTCTTTCTCTTGGACTTCTAAAATTTTAAGTAAAAAATGTTTTAATTATTTCAAACTTTAAAGTGTTTACACAATTTCTTTAATGCGATTTCTGAATACAGCATAGTTAATTATGAAATTCAAACACAACTGCCTGATTTTAATCCTAGCTAGTCTAATCTAATACCAGTAGTGTAATCTCTTAATGGAAAACTCACTGGGAGAGATCTTATACCATTCTTCTAAACAGAAACTTTTAAGATGCGTGGAATAATTATACATAATTTGGCCTTATAGTCTGCCCCCTTCAATTGAACGCACAGGTTTTTAATGTGGTTAAAGTTTAAAAGACTGAAGCTGCCATTGCCATTATTGATTTTCTCGTCAAATGACCCCTTTTCTTGGCCCTAAGCATACATACATTTTTTTACCCTGCTATAGGTCAACAACAATTTTCATTTGTCTCTTTTCATTTGTGATTTTCCCAATGAATGATAACAAATATACCTTAAATGCTCATTTTTATACCCTACTGTAACAAGAAGCTATAGCAGATTGCAACAGATTTTCTTAAAACTGCGATGGAACTAAGAGGTGAGATGTAACTGCAGATTTAATTTAGTTCAATATCATTTCAAAGAATGTTTAGGAATGACAATAATGTTGATGCCTATTACACATTTTAAAATGTCTTTAGTGTTATTAGAATGAACGTTTTTGAGCAAAAAAATATAGCTCATAACCTGTTGCTCATTTACAGACTTTTTTGCTCACCATTATCAAGGGTGCTAATAAATTTGAAAGTGACTGCACCCCCATCTTGACTGCTGTCCCACAGGGTTCAGTGCTTGGTCCTCTCATCTTTTCTCTTTACTCTGATCACTTTGTCCAGTTGTCTCTGCTCATGGCAAGTCATATCATTGTTATGCTGATGACACTCAACTCTTAATACAAACTTCTAAAAACCCACATCAGACTATACCTATGTTTGTATTTTATGATTCAAAATCAAAAACTCCTATCCCCCTTTATATCACAGGTCTTGAGGCATGCAACTTGCTGGCACTTATATGACAGTGACTTTCCCTACATACAGCGCTATTGTTTGATTACCATACAAAATGCATTTTTGTAAGCCACTTTTGCTAAAGTGCTTAAATTGAAAAGAAAAAGCACCTGAGTCTTTTAACCGAAAAACTTTTTCCAAAAGTTTGTTTGACAGTCTCCCACCTTTCCTCATTATCACAACAGTTCCTTGTGTACATTCAAGAAGCTTTATTTGCTCTAAAAGAACACTGATTAATTTAAAGAAAAAAAACCCTGAAATACATTGACAAAGTTAATCAAAGTAAACTTTGATTACAGTTAACTGAACACATATGAGTACAGGAGTCTATACAGCACAGTCACAATACAACAAAACTCAGAGAAGAATTCTGAGGTGACTGAGTGGAAAAATGATGTTAAAAGTAAATTAATTGCTCAGTTATGAACAATTCAGGCAAACCCCTTAAACCATTATTTGGGTGTCCAGTGCTTTGATACTGCAATATTTTTTGCTGTGCAAAACATAACATTAGCTTAACGTCTGAAATTCTATGGCAGAAGCGGTAAAGGAAATAGAAAGACAGGAAGATAAGGACTTGCTGTTGACAAGCGAGAGGATGGGGGCTGAAAGCACAAGGTGTTCTTCCTTTGACTGAAACTGTGTTTATTTCACACTTTTTCAGAGTTAAATAAAAAAGGAGAAACCACATCCTGCTTCTGATTGGTCTGCTGTCTCGTGCTTCACATGAAAAACACTTCTTAATTATTTCATCTTTAAAAACTAGATAAAAATAGAAAGAAAATAGAAAGAAAATAGAAATGCGGGAATCTTTCGAAAAGTTTTTAGCTGCCCCCCCTCCCCTCAAAATCATATTTATATTACAGAGATGATACATTGGCCTCAGAGAAGAAAAAAACATGCCTCGTTCTCAACAGCCAAAAGGAAAAGAGGGGCAGGTCTGAAACAGAATGTGGTTGTGCGGTAACAGAGAAAAGGGTGAGAACGGTCAAGAGAGAAAGATAGAGAACATAATGTTTCACAGAAATAGAGATGGAGAAAAACTGACTGTGCAATCCAAGCAAGAGCAAAGATCATCCACGCTTCAGGAGCAATGTCTATGTCCTAATTCCTGCCCAGCATGCGTTTGAAGGCTGCTACTTCCTGTCCAGGATGCCGCTGACGGAGAAGGGTTTGGATTTCTGCAGGCCCATTTTCCTGCACACGGACATGCAGTGAGACAGAGGACATGCGCCAACGAACCATCCATACCAACAGTGTCCAGTCATGCTCCAATAAGAATAACAGAGCACCATCAAAGCCTGTCCTTTGCACTATGGCAAAAAAAAAAAAAAATACCACAGGCGTCTTCGTACGGCCAATCAGATCTGAGCTTTAATTGTGCCCTCTTATAGTGGCTGTGAGGACTGCAGAACAATGGGGAGGTATCAGCATGACACAAACAGCATTAGAGGACACTTACTTTAGCACCTTCTCGGTCAGCGTGGGTTCTACAGTGAGAGAGGACAAGAGGACAGGGTTATCATTAAAGCCGATTGATTTTTTTTGTCAGTGACCACAGCTGTGGTACAGTGAAGTTCTGTACGGACAGTATAGAGACACAGGCTGTACAATGCCATAGATGGCTAGTGTACAGACATAGGCACTGCAGTGACATAGGCAGGCATATATGGATAGGTGTATCTAAACAGAAAAAAGGCAGAACCTCAGATGCTGGATATGCAAATGAGAGATTTTTCAGGGTAAAATCCTAGCTTTGGCACTCAAATTTGAATTTGATTTTGAACTGAAGAGACTCACTTTTGCGCTTGCAGCACTTGCATTTGCAAGCACACTTTAGAAGACAGATGATGATGATGAGGGCGATGATACTTAGGCCAAGAGCCACTCCAATCCCAATGGGACCCACCCTGCTATCTGTAAGAAACAGTCACCACTGGTTTACAACGGCACAATGCAAAAATGTGCCTAGATCAGGGTTCTAAATGATTCTTAAGTCATTGCGACATTATAATGATGTGTAATCTATACACAGGCCTGGAGTCAATCAATATTTGGTCTTAGCTTAAAAAAACTATAATAATAATTTTGAATAATAATTGCAAGTGGTCATTTAAAAAAAGTTAAAAAAAATTGTTCATTTTGGTGAATACTGACCTCAACTGTTTGTTAGCATAAAGAAAATGCACATATCAAGACAAATGCTGATTTATTCTTGGCTCTCACATGCACATTATTATTGCATTCTCGCAACACATGGACACAGTCCTGTCTTGAATGTAAAGCTGCAAACAGTGACTCACTGAAGGAAGGATGTGGTGGAAAGGTCGGCAGGGGTCCAAACGGTCTCTCTGTGTCTGAGAAAGCAGACGCCCCCCCCCACATCCTCCAAGGAATCAATCAAACCAGTCAAAGCAGGTAACGCTATCACACATTCAACACTAAATGCATAGTACGAGGAACTCAGAAGTATTCCTGTAAGGTTGGGGCTAGTGAGCAACGTCAGAAGCGGACAATAAATAAACAGGGAGTCTAAAAGCTGACTGCGAACAGCAGTCAACCACTGAGCGAGGTAGGAGAAGGGAAAAAAGAAATGAACCCTGGCAAAAGGCCAAACAAAAGGCAATCCTCAAAACAGGACGAAAGTCTCGTGACTGAGAACTAAACACAAAACACGCCTAAGAAGGCTAAGTGAGATCTCTCAGCTCACGTCTGAGACTTGCTGGAGATAACTCTATCCACGAATATTTTCTAAATTAGTGACCACTCGCAAGTGCCCCGGTTGCTACGTGTTTAGCTCCCATACCAGATAGCCATTGTGTAAGTCACATCAAGCTCTCTAAATACCTAGAGCATTACCAGCTGCTTGTGCAATGCAAGAGCACCAAGCAGCGGTAGTGAGGTCCCTATAAAGGGTAGACTCCAGGTGGCCCGAATCAGCAATTAGCAGGTAATGAGTGAGCGAGGAGAATCTCCTCTGCTGCCACCCCGTGGCAGCACCACCGCAAGCACAGGCACATTACAATTCCTTTTTCCCATGTTGGAAATAAATGTTTATATGAATTAATAATAATGAAATAAACACACACACACACACACACACACTCATACACCGTATAAAACAAATCACATTAAATTAGCCTTTTAAATTGTACATGTGAATTTAGTATTTTCTTATGTGAATTAAAATGCTTACATGTAAAAAAAAATATCACATGTGGACTGTCATGTGACAGATGACTGGCTTTTTCAAATGTGAACTACAAACTTGTACTTTTTTTTTTACATGTTTTTATTTATTGAAATAAATACTCTCATCTTATGAGGGGGATAACTTTTATAGTTTGCATGTGTACTCTTCACATGTTGTGTTTTCATGTAATTTTTTCATAAGGGCACACACACACAGACACACACTCACACACGCACACACACACACACACACACACACACACACAGACAAACAGACAGACACAGAGTTGCACAGATCCACATTAATACACACAGACAGATACAGGCACACATGCGCAGATATATTTTTTTAAACTAAAAACAGATGTAAGTTTAAGTTACATGTTCTCATCCTTCTTTATTCAAGTATGTTACTCCGGGGAAAAGACACCCATTGCATTCATAATCAAATTTTACATCCCCGCACAGAACACCAGCATCGGTTTATTAGATAGTTTCTCTTTAAAGGAAAATGCAAGAAACACGACCTACACCAGGGCTGTCCAGCCTGTTCCCGAAGATCTACCATTCTGCAGATTTTCAATCCTACCCCAAATAAAAATTACACCTCGTTCAGCAACTAGAGATGTCATTGAGCTACTATTTGGTAGAATTAGGTGTGCCAAATAAGGATAGACATGAAAACCTAGAGTAGATTTCTAGGAACAGGGTCAAGCAGCCCTGGCCTATGCCATCTTAAGGCTCAAAGTTCATTCTTCATTCTAAGCAACAAGAGTTCAGCGCTGTTCAGGTCAGTTTGAGCTCCTTACCGTTGCCACCCATAGCTCTGTGCACGAAGGAGATTCTCACTCTTCCTTCCTCACTCCTTATCAGGATCTCAAACTTTGGACTGGGTTTTCCCCCTTTTCCTGTATAAAGCAGTGGTGCTTCAGCTTGCCATTAAAACAGAGCCGTGTATCTCTTTCTGTTGTCGTCCTTCTCTAGATCTCTCCCTTTTGTTTTCTGCCTCTCTCTATCTCTCTCTATCTCTCCCTCTTTTGGGCCATGTCTCCTCATCACTGCATTCTTGTCATTCTCCAAACTGGCCCTTCTTCATTCTGCAGCTCTCTGACATTTCCTTGTCCCCCTGACGCAATAATTCATTATTGTGTTTATATTTATATATACCCCACTGAGACCAAAGAAGCAATATTTCACATATTTTGCTGTGCATTTCTATATATACTTCCCTTGTCACCAGTGTGGTGACATTAGCAGGCCGCAATAAAAAAAAAATTGCCACATGCTGTAATTCTACAATACCTTTCTGTAATACATTTAATAAAATATATTTCTGTGGAGACACCCTGTGTATATTTTATTAATATATTCTATCAGTGATATTCAGTTATATCCCTCTGAGGCCACAATAGTTGGCAATAAATTTTGCAATATATTTCTATTTATTAATCACCATATTTCCCAATACAAATACCAATGTATTGTCAATTAAAAATACATCTGCATGCAATTTCGCACAAATACAAATACAAAATCACAAATACAGTTTGTGTTATATCAATGAGCCTTGCATTTCCAATTCTTTCTCAGGGGAAACATCGGGGACCAGATGCACTAAGTCTCAGAAGCAGATATGACGCATTCTGCCCCACAGACATGCGTGTTACGTGACACAGGTGCATGGGGCTGGAATCTCAGCGAGCGAGGCCGTTCCTCCGCCTTGCATGTGCATGTAAGGGACGATCACGCAAACACTGGGCGGTGGTGTTGTAAGTGCAGTTAATTACGTATTCTGCTGAATTTACGAAAGAGATTTTCTTATTTTCCTGAGCGGCTTTTCCTCTCAGCAAACAGGAGCGATGCATGGTGCCTGGTTTT